>JAVKPL010011401.1:0-50491 GCA_032173675.1 Gastrolobium villosum | reverse complement strand
AAGCTTTCTCATCTTGGCCACTATTTCTTCAACTTGGCGCGTTCCTTTGATGGGATACCCTCAACAATAAAAAAGGAACAGAAGGGTAATAAGCAGAAGATGGTTTCATTTTGTGGACTTTTCTTATGCAATGTGTGAAGATGGTACTGGTGCGTGCCAATCACGTGCGTATCAGTGAATGTGTGAATTTTTTTTTTTACTTTCGGCTTTTCGGGGTGGGAGCTGTTTATTTTTTATTTTGTTTTCCTCTTTGGCCGAGCACTTTGGCCTAACTAAACAGGACTCCAATGCCTGGTGTCCACGCGTGTAATGGAAACACGTGTATATAGTTTTAAACTCTGAATTTTTTGATTTGTTTTTAAGGGGGGGAGAACCCTCTTTACATAGTGGCCTAATTGGTCTTTGGGGCCTTTTCCTGTGTGATGTGTATTGAATTCATTAATATTAATTTCATAGATTTGCTTCAAGTCAGATATCTTTTTATTTCTCATTCTCTTCTACTTTATATCCACGGAAATTCCTGACTTATCCTTGAATAAATCATGTGATTCATTGGCTAATTCGAACATGAAATTTATACAGGATATATCCATATGCATATAAAAATACAATTGAATTATTAGATCCACTTATCTTATGAGCTTATAGTCCACTCAAAAATCTTAGTTCACTATTTTTTTTTTTTTTAGTAGGGGTATTTGGTATCCCATAGCATATGATTCTCAATTGAGGTACTTTGTAGGTTTGCCATTTGTTTTTTTCAATGAATGAAAAGAAACTATATAAGACCCTCTTTGGAATCTAGTGAGGCAAAACGCTGAAGCGGGTGGACTCGTGGGTCCCGCTAGCTATAAAGATGACCAATCAGTGATTATGACTTCTCAATTAGCCAGTTCCTGCTCGTGACCCTCTCCAGGCAGTGCTATTGTAGTATTATACATACTATCATGAACTAGCCCCTTCCCTACTTTCTGAAATATCATACAGTCTTTGCGTTACATCCATGGATCATTTACATGGGTACCAGAACATTATCTGTCTCTCTCTCTCTCCGTGTGTGTGTTTTCTTTTACATAAAAAATTCCAATAAATGATTCATAATGAAGTTGAAGATGGGTAGCCACTACCTAAAGAGCTGGCTTTTAAACCAATAGGACGAAACCTTTATTACTTTGAAATTTATGTTAAGAATCAGTACGAACCAAGGTTTTATTAATCTCAATGTTAAAGGAAATAATTATTTCATGTCATAAAGATAAATTTGTGTTTCACTACCTGAAAAATAAAGGAAAATAAAAGAAAAGAAAAAAGGTGGCACAGTTATCAAAGAGTGTGTAAGAGAGAAAATCTATCTCATGTATCATCAGAATAGTTTTTTCCACAAATGAAAGATAGAAGAGCGTAAGCAGGAAAAATAAAAAGGAAAAAGTTAATAAACTCAACTGTGATTTACTTTTTATTATTATTTACATCTTTATGTTTTTTTCTTATTAATTATCCCCTATGATTTTTTTTCATCAAAGTCTCCTTTTAACATCTTTAATAATTAAGTTAACTTGTTCAATTTTATCCTTTGTTATCTCTCTCGTCTTCAATCCATTTAAGCTGATTCTCATTAATTATTTTGGTTTCTGGCATATGATCAGGAGCAGAATTGGCACTTTGTTATCATCTCCCTGATCAACCATTACTTGATACTGTTGTAGCTGAATAATAGGGGAATTATACCCACAACCACGTAAACGTTATATTAATTATCATCATTTCATGATTCATTCAAGATTTATAACAACAAAATGCAGAATGACGACGACAAAGAAGATGAAAATCCAAGCCCTATGTTAAAATATCATATACTTCATAGTCAAAGTCAAACAATAGAAAAGTTAAAATATTATTTGAGATAAAGGTATAATAGATAAATAAGTTTTATAATTCTCATTTAACATGAGAATTACAATTTTTCTATACACTCTTTGATTTCTGTGCTGACATGGGTCCTACATATAATTTTTTCTAACACATGGGTCTCACATATTTTTTATCTTTACAATATAAGATATCAATTCTCCTTCAATATGAGAATTATAAAACCCTTAATTAACTCAAATATTAACAGTGTTAAAAGGATGATTTGGATGGGAAAAAAACTACGAGGAATAATTGATAAGAAAAAATAAAAATAAAGATGTAAATAATAAAAAAATTAACCACATGCGGTTTATGAATTTTTTTTTAAAAGAGCTGAAAAAAGTTAACTTTAAGACAGAATATCTTCCCTACAAATAGTAAAAAGTTCAGCTCATGAGCTTGTCATTTAGTCCTGTGTGCCTGACCTAATGTATATTACTTTCCCGGAATAAATATTTGGTATCATTGTTGTATTAAAGATTCAGTGTATTCCATCAATGAAAATATAACATTTTAGCCAAAATTTCCTTTTTTTCTGTTAAATTTTTTCTCTCTCCTATAATGTATAATGCTCTTATTGATAAAATGCACTGAATTTAGCGCCAAAGATTTACGCAAGATTTATTACTTATGCAGTAACGGTAGCACACACGCCACCACCGCTTTTTTGCCATGGTGTCTTGGCAGAAAAAGTAACCATCCATGTTTAGGCATTTGTCATGGAAACTTAATTATAAAATCACCCCAACGATTGCATGACAACCATATAACCCGCTTATTGGCTCAACATCTATCACATCCATACACCGCTGTCTAGACCCATGTTCATCAAGTTATTATGCCACTGAATAGATGGACCATAGTAGTGAAGAAAATTATAGCAAATTTTGCGACAATCTTACCTCATTACCTCTTTCTCCCATTGCTCTTGGATGTACGTAGCTCTGTATAATTGATGGAGCCATAAATCAAGGACGAAATTTTTGGGCACCTGATTGATCTATTAGACGAGATATTTTTTTTTCCTTTCAATTTGAATTATTTTTTTTTGCCCCTTATAGGCTTATATGGTGCACATAATTACAAATTCATCCTTGATGTAAAATATCAAAGGCATGGTCACTTTTCATACGGACTATACTATTCTTCAGGGTGTGTTTGGTTGAGAATAAATTTTTCAAATAGTAGGGAAATAGAATTGATAGGTAAATAGTAAGAAAGTGAGATAGATAGGAAAATGTTAAAAAAAGTAATTTGGTAAGGAAAAATTTTACTGGGAAAATTAGGTAAATTTTAGAAAATGTATGTTTGGTTGGAGGTAAGATATAGATGGGAAAATAATCTTAAATTACAAAAATAACCCTAAACAAAAATAATCTTAAATAAACCAGGTCATCCTCTTGCCTTTTCAGAGGATATAATGGGTGTGAAAAGATCTCATGAATAGTTTCCTACCCAGCTTTCCTCAAAAATCCACCTCCCAAAAAGCTTTCTCAATAGTAGAGAAAGCTAGCATTTCGTTCCAAAAAGTAAAAATCCATGCAAATTGAATGAATGACTTTCTGAGTAAATCACTTCCAACCAAACAAGACATTTCAAGAATCCTTATTAGATTTAGATAGGAAAGTTTTAAAAAGCTGCCAGCCAAACACCACCTAAGGAGTTTCTTAGTAGTAGGGATTTATATTCATAATGCAACATGACATAAATTTTTTTTTACACACATAATATTTTATGGGTTCCACACTTTTTGAAGTAAAAAAAAAATTAAGGCACACAAAATGAATCTGTATAACATTACATAGTCACTTTTTCTATAAAAATAACTTTTATAAAACTCTTTCTCATTATAGTTCCAAATGTGGATCCCCCAACTTGATGAGTCTTACTCCACTTGTCAATTCATTAAGATATGCCAATTAATTAAAGGTAGCTGCTCTTCAATCAATCAAATTACGCACTAGTATTGCATTCCCTTATTAGACCGACGCTGTGGGATGGGAACCATTAAAGTTTGAATTAAGTGCTTATTAATCAGATAAGCCATTTATATCCCCACTTAACAGGTTATGCAGATCAAACAATACCAATGGTGATCACGGACACAATAAACAAATATAATTATAACTCTTGAGGGGTTCATGTGGGACAGAAGTTTTGGACATTAATCAAAAGCTTGCTTTTGAATTATGAGATTAATGGGACAGATATTAGGACAAGCATTGGGACAGAAGGACAACAATACCAATATAAATTTGATTATCAGAAGGCTTTTATAATTCTGATGTTACATGAGAAGAGAATTCGTATGTCATAGAGATAAAAAATATGTTGAACCCATATATTAGAAAATGTCATGTGTGGGACCCATATCATCGTAGAAATCGAAGGGTGTGTAGAAAAATTTTAATTCTCACAGAATTATAAAACCCTTATCACAAACACAAAACTGGCCTCTTCCTATCCCTTTTATAAAACAAACGCACATAAAAAAGTTGGAGAAAAGTGTTTATCCTTTTACATTACACAACTTATATCCTTTCACTTTCATAAAGAGGTGGGACCCACACTTTTAATTTTTTTGTCAACTCTCTCATTCTTTATCTATCTATTTCTCTCTCTTAAAATGACATAACTTTACATCTTTAAAATGACACATATTTTACCCAAAAAAATTTGTATATGTGCGAAGTTAACAATCCTCAGCACATTGATGTAAGGACGATATTTATAGCTCGTGACATCAAAGGCTACATAGAATAACTTTTATTTTTATTGTCCATTTCTAGATTACAAGATGGTTTATTAGTTTCTTGAGTACAAGAGTGGTTAATGGGTTCCAAGAAATTCGGTAAAGAATCATTTCAGTCCAACATTTTAAATTTGTAAATGATGAGACTTCAATAATTTTTATATTATATCTCTTTAACACATTCTCTCACCTCTCACGTGAGAGCCGTTGAGCTTGGAGTGTAGATATTGCAGAGACTCATTTTTTATTTTTTTTATTTTCCATTTACTATGCTAACAAATTCCACAATACTTAATTATTATTATTTTTTTGAAATTCCTTTTTTTTGAAATTCATACTTAATTATTTATTAAATAGATAAAGGGCAGTGAGGATTTAACTCGTGATCACTTGATCACATAGGCTCTGATACCATATAAATTAATTAAGCTAACCATTTAAACCTAAAAACTTAAACTTGTGAATGAGGGGCCTTTAATATTTTTTATATTATATCTCTCTTACAACTTTGATTATATTATTTTGTATGAACTCGGAGATTGGGAATACGTCTTTAGTGCTACTGCTGTATCTAGATTCAGTGCATTTCACTAATAAGAGCATTACATATCAGAGGAGAGAGAAAAAATTTGACAGAAAAAAGAAAACTTTAGCTGACATGTAATATTTCTATTGGTGAGATGTACTGAATCTTTGGTGCAACAGTAACACTGAAAGATTTATTCGCAGATTGGGGCACGAGGCCAGATTTGATGCCATCTCATTGGCCACAAAATGTTGGTGAACTACATGAGATTTTTGGATTTTGTCTATGCCATTTGGTTCCCACCAATATCCTCCATCATGAAGGCAAAATATGAGTGTCATGGGAGTTTGGGTTTCTTGAACATGACTTTGTATAGCTTATAATTTACTTATTATTATGGCAAGTATGGAAAGGAATGACCATAGTAATTATGGTCACTAATCTTCAAGTTAAAATGTAATCAGCATTTCATAGACCTATAAGAGAATGCCATGTGCACCCACATAACAAAGGGGACCAACAAGGCACTGAGCATGCTGCTTTTATTTTTGTCTTAAATTTGTGTATACTAATCGATGAAGGTTCCTTTACATCACTTGCTTCCTTATCTTGCATAAAGAATTAACCTCCCCCACAAATTTCCTTTATTTGTAAACAAGATCGAAGAGCTTTAAAGTGAGAGGAGTGAGGAATCCTAAGTATGTAACCAAGATGCCAAAGATACTTTTCCCCTCTTAACAAATGGTAGGGCTTTGTGGGGTGTTTTATGTAGGATTTAGAATCTAACTCTTTATCCTCTCTTTTTGTTTGGGAATTTGGAATTTCCAACTTTATGTGACCATATGACAAGGATAGAGAAAGGCCCAAAATTCATATTTTTTTGTTGTAAAATAGAGGAGGGATATTCTTACTACCAGAATTTTCTACTACCAACTTACTACCTATCTAATCACCATTGGATCAATATTTTCTCTCTCTTCATAAATTTTTTAGCATTCTCTCTTATTGATCCAATGATGATTAGATTGGTAATATGTTGGTAGTGAAAAATTTTGGTAGTCAAAATATCCTCCCACGTAAAATTAACCATATTCTTGTGGGTCTGCCGCTAAAAGTTCCATACAGGCTCCTTTGAGGGTTTTAAGGGTTTTAAGGGTTCAAAAGTGAAAATGATGGGGAATTCTCAGATATGGTTTCTGAGGATTTGATGCTGAATACTAGACACAGCACTACTCTCTAGTCCTTGAGGCACTCATTGTCCCCATTCTACTTCAGATTTTTTACAGAAAGAATAACGGACAGATAATAAAAGAAAAGCAAAATAAAAAAATAAAAAAGTGAATCCTAGACAAAAAAATAAAAATAAATATGATGGAACCTAAACTTTGTTGGAGGTTATGAGTTTGAGAGAGAAGGATTTAGATATGCTTGAAGTATTACATTAAGAGACATCAAGTTTAACAGTGTTACCTCCAGCTTAGGAAACCCTAGATATAATGCAAGCTATTGGGCTCGAGCCTATATGGACTCAAATAACCATGCTTTTACCTATTGAGCTTATATATGAAGATATTATTGGATTATATTATTAATATATCCAGCAAACTTCACATTTTTACGTAAACTCCTTGTGTATGTGTCAGCCCAATAATGAATAACATGGTTATAAGTTCAAACCAATGATTTCTGTGATTCTTCCTAATTAAATTAAGTCGTATCACTCATAATTAAAAAAGCTCGCATGCACATACAATAATGATATTCATCCGTCCCCTTTAGTCATTTTCAATAAAATTTCCACAAAGCATAATGGAATTAAACGTTTAATTTGCTATGTATCCCGTAGACAGTGGATTATATACAGAAAAGTTTTTTTATTTATTTTTTCTAATTTTCTATCTGAAACTTTTGGCTTTTTTCTCAGCTTACATGTTGGATGGCACAAAAAGATGGAGAAAAAGGAGTTATATATGGGGTAGATATGAGCTAGTCTCGAGGGGGAGCGTCTAGCGTGGATGTCGTGGTGTTCTTTATTAATGCTTTGTGATAGTGCCAACATGGACCTCCTTAGTGAGAGAGTGGTTACAAAAGAGTCTCCTGCTTAATCATCAAAACTCTATATAGCCACCATGACCGTCTAGTATCAATCACCCCACCACCACTTTTACTTCCAATTTCCAATTTGATCACTTATATATATATATATATATATATATATATATATATATATATATATATATATATATCATTTTACACTGCTATAAGTTACATTTTCAATTTTGACTGTTGATCCTATATATTTACATCTAACGGCTCTAATTTATTAGATATGTAAGCTATTAGAAGTAAATAAATTAATGGTCAATATTAGGTGTAAGATTTTTTATTATCTCATGTATACACATGGGGTAAGATTTTTTACATTTTGAATATTGATCACTGATCCTATTTATATCTAACGTCTTTGATTTATTAGATATATAAGCTATTAGATGTAAGAAAATTAACGATAAGTATTTGGTTGAAGACTTCTTATTTTTATATAAGTGTAAAAATAATATATATATATATATATATATATATATATATGGCAAGTTATATTTACAAACTTTTTTGTTTACAAACTCTTGCAAACTACACTATCTTCTCCCGGGAGAACACTATGTTCTCCCGAGAGAAGATAATGTAATTTGTAAAAATTTGTAAAAAAAATTATAAACGGATCTTTTTCCTATATATATATATATAGGGGGTTTTATATTTCTCATGTTAAATGATAATTGAAATCTCATGTTGTAGAGATAAAAAACATGTGGGACCCATGTGTTAGAAAAAATTAGATGTAGGACCCATGTCAGCACGGAAATCGAAGGGTGTGTAGGAAAGTTTGAATTCTCATGTTAAATAAGAAATATAAAACCCTATATATATATATATATATATATGAGCTTTGTTTTTCTTCTTTCACACGAAAAAAGAAATTTTCCTACACATATTTAAGGTAGGTCCCACCATTAAAAAATAAAATTAAAATAAATAAATAAATTTCACGAGAAATACTTTCTCCAACAAATTTCCTCTATGTATATATATCATATTTCATGATAAATAAATTTCACTCTGTAGTCTTGGTCATTAAAAGAAGCCACCAGCAAAATCATTATGTGAAAGCAGTATGACATGTCCGAAACTCATTAGATCATTCACATAATGTATATAAGGAACCCAAAAAAGAAAATTATAGGGTAAAGTTTGGTTTGAATGCAGCAAAATATGGTAAATTCAAAGTACGGGTAAAGTTGAAATAAATATAATGATATTGTTTTAAGGCTGAAAAGAAGTGAAGTGGTAAAAGTTTTACTTGGTGGTGCTTGCATGTATAGTATAGCAACGAAAAACAAAGAAAAGATGGAATAGACAGCAGAAAAGAGGGGAGGCTGTTTAGCCGAAAGCTTCTACCCAAATTACGAAGGAATAAAGTATGAAGTAAAAGAATAGTGTTGAGAGAATACAATAAAAATGAATAGATAGGACTAATTTATACATAAGAGGGAGACACATGGAGAGGGAGATTAGGTTCATCACCAAGTTAATCTTTCATTTAGTCATTAATCATGAAGTTTATATTTATATTTTCTTTTATCTTAAGGGGTTAAATACGTAGTGTATATTCTCTATTCACTTTCTCCTTTACCTCTTTTTCTCTCAAACCCTTTCTGATCACTGCATTGCTCATGTAAATGGAAAATGAAAAACATCAATTAGTCAGTATATTTGCATCCATGTGTTAAGTTGCCAATTAATTAGAAGATCGAGGAAAATGAAAAGCAGGAATAGAAACTTTCAGTGTGTTCACATCAATATCCCACAAAGAGTCCTAGCTCCTTCCCCACCAATTTAAAAAAAAAAAAACATAACCTCGAGCATTGTTCACTATGAGAAGACCAAGACTTTTATTTTATCATTTGCACGTACGTTTAATTCTTTTCATAACAAGCCTTGGTGATATAAAGTGGGGGAAAAAAAATCAAAGTTCAATTGTATTCTTTTTTTTTGGTATAACCTGGAGGTATCCAGGTTCAACCTCCTCCGGTCATCTTATCCTCGGGGTACAGCCTCCAATCATTGGAACAACGGGTGCATTGAACTTCGCTACCGAAGAAAGGATGAGACTAATTCCCCAATCGAGGAGGAAGGCACATCCTATGACCCCCAAAGATTTATCAAGAATTTGCTTGAGATAAGATTTGAACCCCCTGACTCAAGCAAACCCCTGGAAGCTCAGTTGCTAACTGAGCTACCCTTAGGCTTTAAGTTCAATTGTATTTAAAACATGTCATTAGTGTTCTGAGTTAGCAACCCAAATGACAAAATACAAAAAAATCTTTAATCACTTGCAATGCGGCCACCAATACCCACTATGCATTTTTATACCAAAAGGAGGAAAAAGAACTATTTAGATAGGGAAAAGAAAAGCTCAGTTTTAATATGAAGGATATAAAGTACTACTTAGCCAAAAGTTATTTGTCTTGGCTCCGTTTTTTTATTTTGTCAATTGCAGCATACTGTTCACATTACTTTATAGTAAACACCTTGGATTTGTAACTTTGGAAACTTGTGTAAAAGGTGGTACTACTTATCTTCATTGGGTATGTGAATAAATTGATTACTTGGTTTTATATTCATTATGATCTATGGCTAATTGTATTGGTTAATAGATATGTGTAAAGGAAGAGAAAGCGAGAATCACATTGTGTCATGTTCAACAGCAACATTCCCTTTCTTGTTTCTGTTTGGTCGGAAGTGATAGTAAGATTACGTTCCCAATTTTCATCTAATGCAAGTTAAATGTCTAAAGTTATTGCTTTTCTGTTCCAAGATGTACAGTGCTTCATATTCCTTTTTCAGGAATTTAGCAAAGGGTGGTATAGTAATTAAATATGGTGAAGGTGAGTCATTCAGCTTTAGGCCCATTGAGGAATTTTTTATTGGGCCAAGAATTTCAAACTTACATTAATGAAATGGATGTTTCATACATGAATACTGATTTGAGAAAGTGTTCATATTAGCAAATGATAGTAGTTCACAAGGTGTTAGGAAATTGAACAAGTGAGGGTGAAAGTATGTATTCGATAATATTATCTTTGGGAGAGATTTAAAGCTTTAATCCCGAGACTCACCTTGAATTAGACTAGTCGCAAAACGATAAATCGATTAAAATATCTCAAATAAATAAATAAAGGTTCATCTTCAAATCTGACATAACACATCATTTCAAAACTTACATGGACACTTTAAATTTTGTTATAACACAATTTTTGTGATATGTTACTATGAAGGGTTAGGTGTTTAGATGACTAAATTATGATTTATAATGCCGGTCAACTATTCCGGATATCATTATTACTTATATGTTTGCAACTGAGTAGATTATATAAGGGAAAAATGTTTATCCTTTTAAATGATACAATTTATATCATTTCACTCTCATAAACAGGTGAGACCCACACCTTTATTTTTTTTTGTCAACTCTCTCTCATCCTTTATCTATATTTTTCTCTCTCTTAAATGACACAACTTTGCATCCTTAAAAATGACACACACTTTTCCCATTATATAATTGTAGATTTTGTTATTGCTTATCACAAATTATTACTTCATATTAATGGGCTAATTTAAATTATTGGAGATAGCATCTGGATCTTTGCAAAATTATTTTCCTGCTTAACATTTCCGCCTCTTGTTATATGGGCCTGTATATTTGTTGTATTTAAAATTATGTTAAGTCCAATGGGAATGGAGAAGGATTTTAGTGAAGGGTCATCTAAGGCTTCGGAGTTAAAAAGTTTGAGAACCTCATTCAAGGTCTAAGATACTAACTTTTTTCCAAACCCATTCTATTGCCTCTTTTACAAATCAGAGGGGATCAATAAAGCATCATTTGTTGATGTAGGTTATGGAAACTCTAGTGTTTTTAGTTAGGGGAGTGAAAGAATAATTATATGAACCGAACAAACCGTATTATAAATAATCATATGATAGTTTTGGGACAGAAATTAAGGTATTTTTTATAATTATAATTTATTTCAAGGTTATAATAATTTTTTTTATTATAATTTTTTAATTTTCAACCCAAAACGATGTCATCTTGGAAGTGAATACAGATAACTTATCTAAAAACATTAAAGCCATTAAAAAATCATATGAATAGAGTCAAAACCACATTATAAATAATCAAATTTTTATTATCTGATTTAAGAAAAACAATTTTTTGGATGGATTTCATAAAAAAAAAAAAATTAATTGGGTGGTAGTGTGTGAAAACTTCATTTCTCATAAATAATCAGTTTCAGCTCGGTTATTTTGCATAACCCTATCAAATAAGCATGAGGTTTTTTTGTCCAAAAAAGCTTTCTACCACTATAAAACTCCAATAAAAAATCCCAATGATCAAATTAGACAGATACAAGAGAGAAACATGATTACCAATTTATTAGAGAGAAACATACTTACCGTTTTTTAGATCGATCCAACGATTAATTTGAAAAATATCTCTCTTTGGTTTCCATAGCCTAAAACATGACAAAATTCCTAATATCATACGTTTTCGTTTGCTCAAAATCCTCATGGAAACTCCAATCAAAAAATCCAAATGGTCAGACTCAAACCATGCTTAATTTTTATCAAGGTTAAAGCTTAACCCAAAAATGCATTTGAGAGATATGTCTCTCCTAAAATTGTTGCATGTTGTAGAATTTAGCATAAAATGAATTGGATTTGTAAGATTCCTGACACTACTACAGACATCCAACCTACAATCTAAATGGTTGAAATGAAGAACAATAAGTCCCAAACCTATTGAAAAAATTTCAAATCAATCTGATGGCGAAAGAAGGAGAACTTCAAGAGGAGTGAAAGAACTGTTTCTGCGGTGTTATTAAAACCGGCCTCACTTGGCTGTTCGGACAGGTTGAATTAGGAAACAGGCTATTAATCGATTTGGTTTAGTTAAATAATCAGTCATGCATACAATCCAATCAAGAACCTATGAACTTGTCAAAAACCGGGTTCAACTGATGTTGGTTCCGATTTTCTTGTTGAACCAATTTTTAAAAAATTCCATTAAGCCAAAATTTACTTTGGCAAAATATTTCATTACAATTGCACTATTGAGATTTAAAATTGGCGGGAATGAAATACTAACTACTAAGCTAATTTATTATATACTTTTACATAAATTTAATTTAAACAGTTCAATCAGTGAATTACTAGTTGAACCAGTGATCTATTGATGTAATACCCCGATCGAATTGATGACCCATTCGGGTTTAATAATATTGGTTTACTCTACTTTTCGACATTTAATGACAAAAAGCCCAACAAAAATGCGGATAGACCTAAGGGTGTGTTTAGTACAAGGGTATCAAAAAGATTACTTGTGAATTTTCTTTGGTAAACGTCAATTACCATACTTGGTAGAAGTAACAAAAATCAGTTCCCGGATATCTAAGGTTCACCGGTAATATGATTTACAAAGAAAAGTTACTATTTGTATTACCAAAAATAATATGGTAATTCAAAATTCCAAATAAAGGGAAAGCATAATAACAATTTTTGAGACAAAAATATCCCAACACACATCAAAACCTAGATCCAATCTATCAATTACAAAAGTAAAAATAGTTTGGGATTATTTTTGTAAAATAACCTCATATTCCAAGTCATATTTCATTCTAAACCAAACATGGAATCAACAATCTTTACCCAATATTTCAGGTAATATTTTGGCGAACCAAAAACATTTTTCATAACATTCCGAGTAAACTCAATTTTTAGTGTATTCCCAGAAATCGTGATTCCCAAATATCAAAAAAAAAAAAAAAATCTTGTACCAAACACATCCTAAAGAACAAACTTATCATATCATACGGTGGCTTTTCCCATCCCCACGAAAGCTTGGCCATCAAAAGTAAATTTATTCGGAGAGGTTTGAATGGAATGGTGAGTATGGGTTATGCAGCTCTTGATATGAAATTTGTCCTCCATCTTCACATTAGAAGCCCCAAAGCCCAAGCCACTTGGAGTATCTCTAGTTTTGATGCTGTCTCTCTACCACAACTTCATATGCTTTCTTGGTGGCACCCTTGCTTGATATCCGAAGTGGTAATGTGCCATTTGGTTATATGGATTACAGTTGCAATTTGCAAGCCCACACATTAAGGAGATTGTGGATTGATAGAAATGAACACGTGTTCAATGCAAAATTTTGGTCACCAACTATAACTGTTTCTAAAGCCATTGAAGAAAGGAAGGAGTTTTGAAAAGTTAATAGGCTGCCTACATAGTTTCTTTGATGTAATTTTTTCCCCCACTCTTTATCTAGAATGTTTCAGATACCCTCTTGCTAGCATTGTTTTTATTTTAAGAAAATCCCTATATACTCTCTTCATCTTCAATCTTCAATGTTAAATACATATCTTTTGATAATAAAAAAGGGGAAGAATATACCACCAAAAAAGTTTATTACATTTACAATCAATTTAATCATCATTGATTTCCGTCAATCGAACGGTTATAATTTATTGGATCGTATTTATTAATTAATTAATTATTAATTCTCAATAAATTATAACCGTTAGATTGACAGAAATCAACAATGATTAGATTGATTGTAAAGATGATAAACTTTTTAAATATATCCATTCCCACAGAAGAAATATAAATCAATCTGTGGTACAGGCAAACAAATCATTGAAATTTGTATGGCATGTATGAGATCTTGTATGATTTGTGTGCTCCTGGGTAGCACTAGTACATCCCAACAATCTTTAAAAAAAAAAAAAGTACATCCCAACAATTGGTAAAAATCTGCTGCTCATAGTCTCCACTGTATCATGAAAAGAAGAGAATCACACAACTGAAAGAGTATAATTATTTTCATCAAGAATTATAAAAAAAGGAGAGAAATTACGAAGTTGGACATTAGATTGAGTAATCGGGACATTAAAATTCTACTTATCAAGGTTTCTGCTACAAACTACAAATAATGTCTTTTGACAGATTACATTGTACAATCCGAAAAGTTTTCACTTATCAAGGTTTCTGTTAGTTAAGGCGATAGTAGAAAAAAACACAAAGATCACTTCCCACTGTTCTAATTCTAATACGTCGGGCAGAACAAGAATCTTAACCTACACCACCACAAGATTCTTAACCTACGCCAGCTCCTAAATTCCAGCAAAAGAAAAAAAAAAAAAAAAAAACAATGTCACTTTTCATTTCCTCTCTCGTATCTTCGTTTTCTTCTACCCCAACAGTTACACTCTCTGCCGCGAGAACCTCGAATGCTCTTATCCTGCGCATGTCCTTCCTTATCCTGCGCCACTCTTTGCCATGGCCGCTGTCCGCAAAACCCACTTCTAGAAACACATTCAGCTGCATTCTTAGAGCTTCACCGACCCAGAAGCACGTGTACCCTGACCCAAGTCCCGAATTTGCAGAATCTGTACGTACATTCATTTTGCTGTGAATTTTGCAGAATCTGAAAGCTTGTACCCTTTTTTTTAATTCTATTCTGTTGGGGTGTTGCAGGAGACCCAGAAGTTCAAAGTTGAGCTCTTGCAGAAGCTTTCAGAGGACGTGGACGAGTTTGGGGATGAACTTGATGCGGTTATAGACGTTTGCGCTCAGGTGAATGTTGTTTACCCTTTCAAGAACAAAACTTTATGACAAAATCGTTTGTGGGTTACGTTTCATTGTTTGTTTTCTTCGAAAATCCACTTATTAGGAATACTGAATTTCATTAATTATAATGGTTCACCTAGTTGAGATTGAAATTTGTTTATCGTACTTGAGTGCTAGGTGTTTGGGAAAACGCTTGAACGGATATAAAATCCATTCAAATATAACAAAAAAGTGCTCAAATTACGTAGGACATTTATGCAACTTTTGTAATTTTCTTTTTGTCCATTCTAGCAAAGTCTATCAGTTATATGCTTAAACTTTATATAGTTAATGATTGACTCTAGATTTTGGTATGATTTGATGGTGAGAGTTATTAAATAATCTGGCATACAGCTTACTAATTCAAATCTGGCTGGAATGTACTTAATCTTTCATCTTCCATCTTCACTGTTCATTTTCGTTGTGGTTGTGATGTCAACTTGAAAAACAATATATGTATTAGTATCTTGCATCAACTACCATGATGATGGACACAAGAAGTTAACAAACTTTCAACTCTCCTTTCGTTTTCTTTTAGATTTTTTATGTTAAGGTTGTTGTCCTGTCCCCAGATTTGGATTGTAATTACAAACTTATCACATTGAATTCCTTTCACCAATCAACAGAAAAGGGGGCAATGACTGTTTGTATTTTTAGATAATACTAATTTCTTTGTTCATATATATTTCAGTAGGAAATCAGTTGGCAATTTGACTTTGAATGTGTCAGCTTCCACCTGTGTTCTACCTCATCTTTCTCTATAGTTTTTTATGTGGTGTTATAACAAAAGAAAATAATTGTATGTCTCTTGTTTTAAGCATTTGAACTAGGGATATACTTGCGGAAGTGTTTTGAGTTTAATGTATTTTCTTCTTGATTGCATATAAACAGAAGAACTGCTTTTGATTAAAAAGATAAATTACTGCAGTCTTACTGTAATCGATTTAATAAAAGATGAGGCTTTGAGAGTAGTTGGTCTTGTATATAGACTGAGTTTCACTGTGATTCTACGAATCCTTTTGCAAAAATAAATAAATGAAATAGACAAAATCACAAGCTGCATTTATCTTTTCCTGCAAAGAATCGCACATTGTAAGTCACCAGTGATCTTAATCTTATAAGAAGTTGAGAGACATGCATTTATTTTTCTGATAATACCCTTTTTTATTATCATACCACACTTAAAAGAACATTTTCATTTCATGATTTTGTGGTCACTTTTCTTACATATAAAGGAATTTGTTCATTAATGTTTGTTGCCATTTGTCAACATTATTTTCGTAGAAGAAATCGTGTCAAATTAATAAGAATATCACAAATTTTGATGATATGTCCCAATTATTTCCAAATTACATGTGACTTTATTTATATGGAAATTTTCTTTTTCCTTTTCAGAGTCATTGAGTCCTAAGTTGAAAGGATTTTATAAATCAAATTTTCCTCGTTGATTGTCCAAAAAATCTAAGTTAGGTTTACCTATTTGTATGCAATTGCCATTCTACTAATCTGGTTTAAATCTCTCACGGTTGGTGTATCTGCATTTATACCTCTGAAGTCATTTGATATTTTATTGTGTTCAATATTGCATGCAAACATTGGTTAGCAACTGCCCGATTTAAATAGTCATGTCGTGAGATATAGTTTTTTTTTTTTTTTTTTAATGATTGACTTAATGGAATTACTAGACATTGTTCTTTATTTATCCAGTATCTAATGGGATAAAATATCACAAAATCAGTAAGAACCTTGTAAAATGATACTATAATGGTAACTGCACTGGCATTATGAGTTTCATAAGAGTTCACAATGCATGCCGGTTCATAGTTGTGCGTTCTTGATGGTTGATTATTGATATACTCGACCTGTGCTTGTTCTTATTGGCTACTTACACAGTTATGAACCCCATTTCCCTATTCAGGATTCAAAATTCGGAACATCGATATATAGATTTTAATATAATTCATTTGGATTGACTTCAGTATATGAAAGATTCAGAGTGTAGATGTGCAGAAAACAAGGTGTGACCAGTTATAATCAGATGGTGAAAACTGTAAAAATGTTAGGTTATGTGTTTGTTAAGTGTATGTGTTTAGCATTGGATATCAGAGGCTGACTTGGTTAATACAGAACTTGTTTCTAGTTACCTGATGCATGAGTGGGAAAAGGTTTGTTTTATTACATTGAAAGGATTATTGTCCTGTATCCGTGATTGATCTCAAATAACTGATGAAGAATATTGTCCAAGCCATTTTTAGAATATTGTGGTTCATAACTCTTCAATACCTTCAGCTGTCTATATTCTTATAGAGTATCTATTTCCTTCTGCCAAAAGCAAACTTCTTTAGAAACAAAAACAAAAACCTTTACTACAAAGCAAAAAATTTTTGGAACCTTCTAAATATTTCTGATTTTTTGACATGCTTGGCTGAGATCTGACAATGTTTTGACATGCTAGTTTGATGCTTGAGACTTGAAGCTAAATAATTCCACTTTGAACTTAGGAGTTAAAATATTAGCTTTTGTTTGAAAACAGATATTTAGTGAGTTTTTGTGCAAGGAGTATGGAGGTCCTGGGACATTGTTGGTGGAGCCATTCACGGATATGTTGGTTGCTCTAAAGAAGAAGAAACTACCAGGAGCACCTCTGGCTGCTAGGGCGTCACTATTATGGGCACAAAATTATGTTGATGAAGATTGGGAAGTTTGGAACTCAAAACCAAAATAACTTTCTCTTTACAGTCTTTTCTTTTTCTTTTACAATGTAAAGATTTGTCATTTGCTAGTAACATGTGTATGCTGTAACACTAAAAGGAACTAGTTTACTAGTAGATTTTGACGTTCACTACTTTTTCTTTTTTCTTTTTTCCTCTTCTTTGTGCTATACAAACATGTTGTCACTGGAACATGGTTATTCAGTTGAGGATTATGATTGGTGATGGAAGAGAAGTCTGTAGTTCGAATCACTGTTGAACTTCCTTGCCAATGTATAACTCAACCAGCAGGAGCATCCAACATGAAAGAGCCATTCAAATAATGTTATGAGAAACTATATATAATATCACAACCTAGCACCACAACTCCCAGACTCTGAGATGCTTTGTAAGGAGGGGCGCCACGATTTTGGTCTAAGTGCAGCAGGATTTACAGATGCTGCCCTTACCCTGTGTCTGTCTGCTCTCATTGCCTGCAATTCATTATGCAGTTACAGCATCAGTACTTATTGATGATAAATACATGATCACAAAAAATGAAGACAAAACTTGTGTTTGTAATTTGGTTTCTTCAAAAACATGGATGCATTAAAATATACTGATTCTGAAATTAATATACTCGTCCCCTCTCTCTTCAGCTTCTCTCCCTTGAGTGTTCTTTCTTTCCAAAGAAAAAAAATTCACTCCAAGGGCTATTATATTAAGTGCATGTTATTCTGAAGATTACTCCCCTCTCCCTCTTTCTCTCCCTCGAGTGTCACACTTTCCGAAAGAAACTACAAAAATTGAATTATAAAGAATAGATACAAAAACTAATTTGTATATATAGACATTAATAGTTTTATATTATATCCCTCTAACATATCTAAACATAACATCTTGTACATGCCTAAAAGTAAAGAAAATAATATTGGGAAAGCCGATCCTATTTGAATTCGACAAAATTTTGAATTCTCCTACCATTTCCTAGTAATTATATTTCTCTGGTACAAAAATATTTCTCCTTTACCAAAGGCCTCATTTTACAACATCATTCATGGAATAGTATTTAGCCAAGACAACAAAGAGAAAGATGAGTGTTGATGACAAGTAACTGAAGGACCACCTGATATATCTTTCCAGTGTCCAACTTCCCTCCAGTCTCACTAGCTAAACTTGGCTTTTCCAGATGCTGCACTATTTGCATACTACTCTCTACTGTCTTAGCCTCTTGATTCCTCGTCTTTGCATGTTTCTTTGCTTTCAACATCTTCACAACCTCTAAAAACCATAAGCACAAACAAAACCTCTTTAGAAAACATGAACCTATGCAAAAACACACCCTTCAAAAGGAAAAAAAGTGACTATAAAAATACCTTGAGTGGTGATGAGCCTGTAAGCATGGCCAAGAGTGAGAATCTCATTAGGCCGTAGCAACTTAACATGAGTAAAAAGCACAGTATTATTATTCTCCACATGATTGTGTCCTTCAGGCACAGGCAATGGTATTATCAAAGAAACATAATGGCCTGGATTACTCCTCATAACATCACTTGCAGTTATTGACCAATACAACCTCTCTATTTTCCCAGATGGGTGCTGAATCACTAGTGCTGCAGCATCAACAGCTTGGCAATTCCCCATATCTAAGCCAAAAAAAAGAAGAAAAAATGAAAATTGTGGAATGTTAAGAAAGAGAGAAAGAGAATGAATGAAGAGAGGGAACAATGTTATGTACAATAATCATAAAAGGTCTTTTTCTCTCAATTTAAAGCATGGCATGGTTATTGTGGACTTTTGTTATAATAATTGATCAATATAGTAAAACAACGTGATGACTTATTTTATTTTATTTTTTTATATTCAGAAATGACTGATCGGCACCGGCACGGGACTACGGAGCGGGTGGAAGTGCCACGTGGAGAGAGGAGAAAGCTAAGGTGATTTGGACGTATATATCTTTTGAGGGGTTCAAGGATTTGGTTTAAGGTAAGATATAAGGTATAGGTTTTATTATGATCTTTGTTAGTGAAAAATATTTAATCACCCAAGCGTGCGGTTATTATGATTCTTTTATGTGGACGTGGACAAGGACGCACTCTCTTGTTCTTATTTGCATGATTTGTCAAGATATTTAATAGTTTAGACTAGATCAAAAAAACTTTTTTATTTTTTGGAAACAAATGGAAAATCTAAGCTAAACATAAATTTATGATTCCACGGAAATCTCCGGTTCTCAATTTCTATTAATAAAATAATAAAATTTAATTTCTACAGGTTATAAGTATTTTTTTATAGACTAATTACAAATCGATTCAAAATTCAGAATTTAAAATCCTAAAACTAAGGAAAATTCATAAAATAAATATAACGTTAATTAACTTCAAAAAAAAATATTTTCAAAAAAAAATTCTAAAAATAAATAAATAATTACAACTAAATCATTCAAAACACATCTCAAATCTTAGATCCTAACTCATGCAAATGTGAAAATATGTTGCTTTGCTTTTTTTGCCAAACAAATCATAATCATTGTTGCTCCATTTAGACTTGGATTTGATCGTAATTTATTATATTTCAAATTATTGCTTCTTTTAACAATTGGGTCATACTTATTGTGTCTCAATTCTGGTTGACTCCAAGTTTCTTGAATCAATGGTTGGCCATGCGCATTGGGCCAACTATAAGTGCATTATTCTCCCCTACTAAAAAAAGATTCATCCTCGAATCTTCTTCATTTTCACTGATCTCGATCTCTTTAGGTAGAAACTCAAATGATAATTCTCCTTCTATTAGATCTTTATCATCTGATTCTTCATCAGAATGGTCATCATAGACTAGATGATCATCATAAATTGAATTTTCATCATAAGTTGGATAATTATCATAAGTTGGATAATCATTATATTGGATAATCATCATTAATAAGATTATGATCATAGACTTAAAAGTTAGTAATGTTGAGATGTGTCTCCATATTTTGAAAAAAATGAGATTTTATGGTCATGCTACCCAATTTTGTCCTTGGTTTACAATCCTCAAAGGATTGATGTCCTCCTCTTCATCATCAGATGCATCCTCTAATTTCATTCTTTCTTCAGATTGAATGTCCAATTTTGTTCTTGCAAGTCGTCGCTCTAAATCTTGGATTTTCATACTCTACGCCTCTACAAGTTGTCGCTTCAAAATTTGGATTTTCTCGCTATGCGTCTTCAAGAGTCATCGCTCCAAATCTTGAGATTTTTTGTCCAACGCCTACTCAAGTTGTCGATTCAAATCCTGGATCCGCTTTCCGAGCTCTTCATTTTCTATGTCATGTGGGTCAATTTGACGCAGTTGTCCATCTTCATCAGGAACGAATCCACGTTCCCTTCCTTCATGACTCCGTCGTCGTCGACCTCCACGATTCTATTCAGCCATTGGTTAAAGGTAACCTAGTCTTTTTTTTTTTATAATAAGGTAACCTAGTATTTGATACCAAATAATGCCGAAAGTGCATAAAAATAGTGGCTAAATAGAAAGTTGGGATTCGATAAAAGAGAAACCCTCATGTTCTCAAGTTCTATTAACAAAATAATAAAATTCAACTACTACAATAATGGTCATAACTCATAAGCACCTTTTTATAGATTAATTACAAAACGATCCAAAATTCAAAATAAAAAATCCTAAAACTAAGGAAAATTCATAAAATAAATATAATGGTAATTATCTTCTAAAAATAAATAAGTAATTACAATTAAATCATTCAAACACATCTCAAACCTTAGATATTAAATAATGCCAAATGTGTTTCTTTTCTTTTCTTGTCAAATAAATCATAATCAAATATGTTGCTCCATTTGGACTTGAATTTGATCATAACTTGTTATATTTAAAATTACTGTTTCTTTTAACAATTGAGTCATACTTATTGGGTCACAATTCTTGTTGACTTTTGAATCAATGGTTGCGCCATGTCCAATGACCCAACGGTAAGTGCATCAACACTAATTTGAAATCAATAGTTTTTTTTTTTAATATGTATTAATTGTTGCTTATTTTCTGGGGGGAAGCTATGTGGTACCGAGACACGGGACACGTGACACGATACGACAGGACACTCCGACACGTTAATTCTAAAAAATGTTAGATTTCGACACATTAGGACATGTTTTGATATTAAATAATATTTTAATTTATGTAGTGTATATTATATTTAATATTCAATAATTTAACAAAAAAATGAATCTAGACTTATAATATTCATAAATTTTGCAAAAAAAAAGAAGATATCTCAAATATTTGTATTAAACTCAATAAAATAGTAATTGTAATCTAACGAATCTAATAGTTAGAACTAAAAAATAAACGCAACGCAACACGTCAGGATTTTTGAAGTGTCGGAGTGTCCGAGAGTATCGGGAAGTGTCGAACACAACACGTCAGGATTTTTGAAGTGTCGGTACTTCATAGGAGGAAGTATAATATACTCGTGCATTGCACAACTTTTTTTGAATGCTTCAAAGTCCAATGTAATTTAAATAACTTCAAAGTGCTGTATTGCGGGCAAAATAATCTAGTTAATTTGCTTTTGAAATTATGCTCTAATAAAAAATAGAGTAAATAAGTTCGACTTCTCTTTAATTTGTCTAATTTTTTACATATCTTTTTTTTTAATTTGAAAATTCTATACTTAGTTAACTCGTTTCATTAGGAATATTTACTTGGACAATAGAAATTCTAAATTCCCCATTTTTCTTCTTTATAACTAGTTACTGCTTTGGTAATTGATTACTATATATGTTAGTAATTGATAATTAATTACTATATGTTAGTAATTGGTAATTGAATCAATACTTGATTAATCCATTACTTGGTTCATGCCAAGACAAGTATTGATTATTCATGCATACTAATCGATTATTGACTCGACAAAGGCATGGTAACATAGTACAATGGACTGATAATAAATTAGTAGTTCTCGATCTTAGAATAAACAAAGGGGAATGTTATATTTATAAACTATACTATGTCTGACCGGTCATATACTAATCACGAGTGTAGAGTGTATGACTAATCATACTTAGTGTAATTTGTAAAAAAAATTGTGAACGGATACTTCCCCTGAAACAAATTCTAAAGAAATGATAATAGATTACCACCGAGTGGTAATAAATTATCAGCTTTTTTTTTTTTTTTTTTGGTAAAAGAAATTATCAGCTTTTTAATTCTATAAAAGAGATGGAACCAAGCCGTTCTTATTTTGTGAAGGTTTTCAATTTTTCATGATAGCAAAATTTTTATCAAGACCAAATCCAAATAAGCTTCTCAAGGTAATAGATTCATATGACTTAGGTTCTTAATGTAAAAGCTAGAAAAATTTTCTTCTTATACCAAGTCTAAGAATTGAGACTCAAAAAATCGAATTTTAATATTGTAATTGATCATTGAGGCTTATTAATCAATTACCATGCATGTACGTGGTTTGGTCTCTTTTTTTTTCTTATAAAAAAATCTCATTTAAAATGTTAAAAAAATCTAGATAAAATAGTGGGAGTATTTATGCTATTTCAATTGCAATTTGAGCAGATGACAATTGACTAATGGAACTTTTTGTTAATTTTACTGTTATCGCTCATAATTTGATTTATGAATTGAGAGATTTTAAATATAAATTAAACTTTATCATTATGGTAAATTGAAATTTCATTTTTGGAAATATTTTTCAAAATAATATTTGAAACTCACTTTATTTTATTATTATTTTTGAAATAAAATTTTGACTGGCGCCGGAAATTAGTTTCACAAAATATTTTCTTGAAAAATAGAATTCAATACTCTTTTTTCATGTAACATATTGCGCGGTTTAAATTTGTTATATTTTCACCCAAAAACAAAATTTTGTTATATAGTAGTTTACGAAAAAAATAAAATAAATTGTTATATAGTAGAAGAGCTATTTAGTCATTCATTCTCTATCATAGTCATTCATCACTCTTGATAATATGTAAAACAAAATGGGACATATGAAAAATCAAAATACTAATTAATTCAATGATTGGGGATATCAATTTAATTAAATTTGAAGATAACACCAAACTAATAGATAACCATTTTTGTAATAGACGGCATAGCTACTTATCCTTTCCAAACTTCTAATCAATCACCGACCGAACCAAAGCTAATTTTAAGGTTTCCAATTACACCATTCTATTTAAAAAAACAAAATTAATGGATAATTCTTAAGAAGGTTGCTATAATTTTTAAGGCAGTTATGATGTCTTTTTTTCAACGGTCGATAATTAAAGGTAAATATAAATGTTTTTCTTGAGATTTATTTTGGCACTCCCAACGGATAAAATATTAGGTGGGACGGAGAGATAGAGAGAATAAAAGAGAGATGAGAGAGAAAAAAAATTCATGTGTCACTCCCTTAAATGAGAGAACTATCATTGTCCAGATTCCAGAAGTATGTTAAAAATTTTCATTTTTCTTCTGTTACAACAAAATTAATCTCGTGCTTAAATAAATGGGGAAATTATTTATGTTATTTTTGCTGCAGAATTTTTTTTTCTATCACACTCATGTAAAAGTGATTGAGTTTTATTATGATAAAAAAGAAATAAAATAGTGTGATACTATAAAGCAAGCACCGACACTTCAAAAAATTCTGAAGTGTCGTGTCCGACACTTTCTGACACTCTCGAACACTCCGACACTCTCCGACACTCCAACACCCGTTATAGAAATTAAAAAAAAAAAGGTTTAAAGGTTACATTGCGTTAAGTTTTTAGTTCCAACTATTAGACTCGTTGAATTACGATTACTATTTTATTGAGTTTAATATAAATATTTGGGATATTTTATGTTTTTTTGCAAAATTTATGAATAATATAAATTTATATTCATTTTTTATTAAATTATTGAATATTAAATATAATATACACCACATAAATTAAAAATATTATTTAATATCAAAACGTGTCATAACGTATCGAAATCTAACATTTTTTAAAATTAACATGTCGGAGTGTCGTGTCACGTGTCCCGTGTCAATATCGATGCTACATAGGTGCGATATATAATGGGATCCACTTATTTCTAAGTGTGACAAAACAAAATATTTCTGCAAGAGAAAAATATTTTTCTCTAAACATATATATATATATATAATCTCCTACGGGTCATTTTTAAGAAATGCCTACACAGGTTATTCAATAAATTGATGATCTTGGGATGAAACATTGACCTTGTTAAGTTAAGACAAAAGAGGTAATCTTGCCGAAGATCTTTGACTCTTGTAAATCTAATATGACTTGAACTTATCATAGCCTCAAGGCTTAGAATATTCTTCTTTGATTCACATGTGCAAATATCTTTCATAATGATAGTCTATGTAATGCACGTGATCGAGTTGGAGACTTTGGCTTAAATATTAAATGAGGAATGGACTATTTCTCGTTCAAAGATAAACTCTTGTTGGGGTCTACGTCCTGCAAAATTATAGTAAGAATTTAACAGTTTATGGCCAATTGGCAATCAGTATGAAACCCAAGAGTGAATTCTTATTTTTTGGGGTCCGATGAGTTTGAAATTTGAATAATACTGATTTTAGTACATGGTTTTAAATATAGTAGTTGATTGAATTCAAACGCAACATAGTTCGTATTTGCAACACGTGGGGTCGTTCAAGAAATAATGAAACGTCATTCAAATACTCAAACCATAAAATGGTAATTAGCTCTCGAAATTCATAATACACAGGTTATCTGTTTGCCTCCTCTCTTTTTTTAAATTAGAAATTACTTATAAATTAAAGTTAAAAAAAAAGTTTACAAAAAAAACTTAAAAAAAATTTAAAAATTATTTAATAATTACATAAAAAATTTAGCTTAAAAATTACTTAAAAGTACATATTTCAAGAAAATTATTTTTCTCTCTATCTGTATATCTCTTCATTTTTTCTAAAAGAACACAATTCAAGAAAAATATATAAGAGCTTAAAAAAAATGTTCCTAGGAATTTTTAACTTTCAACTTTTTTCTTTTATTATAAAAAAAATGAAATTTTCATTATAAGAGTTTTTCCCAAAATCTGTTTGGCCTAACTCATGTTTTTAGCTTAAAAAAAGAAAGGATCCAAATAAACATATTCTTATTAATTTCAGTATATTTCTAGTAATATTTGACAATTAACTAAACATAAAATTAGTAATTTTAAGTCAATATTCTTAATAATATTCTGATCTACCAAATAACTTTTTGATAATATTTTCAAAATTTCACTTTTTCACAATATTTTTAGGAATAAAGATTCTCACAAAACAAAAGTTATCCTCAATATTGAGTAACGAAACGAGGGCTTGAACCATTAGCTCTCGCCCCACACCAAGCGTGAGAAGGCAGAATATCAACACCGTGTGGAAAATACTTTTTTCATGTGAGTGAAGGGAAATATTACGTCATAGGAACATTTTGTTGTGTAGTATAATGGTGGATTAGGCTCGTACATTGGGCCTAGGTCACTCATCTAAAACAATAGCATATACCAAAAACTGGGATTTCTATTTTCAACCAAACCGCTAGAAACCAACTCCAAGAAGGTATTTTATGGGGTGTATTGGATCAGGATTGTAAAATATAAATTTAAGATAAATTTTTTATAGATTTTAAAAAATTATTTAGAATTGGGGAGACTTTAAAGATAATTTTAAAAGACATTTTTATAATCAATATTTCATAAGATTGGATTTTAAAGAATTTTAATAGAATTTATAAGATTCGAAAGGACAACATGGTTTTGTAAGATTTTAAAAAATAATATGAATTTTTAACAAATATTCAAAATCACAAGAATCAATAAAAAAAAATTGCAATAAAATTAATAAAAAAAATTAAAACCTAATATAATTTTCTTAATCAGTGAAATATAATATAATTTTTAACAAACATTCAAAATTACTAAGCAACGACTCTCCACATATCTAAAGTTATACTAATCCTCCATGTATTAGCATTTTCTCGTTCATCCTCTTGGGTTTGACCAATGGCTTGAAAATTATCTTTTTCATTTGGTATTAAAGCTATACATATATGATTATAAGACTTAATTTTTTTTTAATTATTAAAATAATTCTAAATTTGCATATAGTACCTAAAGTTCATAATAAAATTTCGTTTGAAACTTTTTGCAATTGATCTTGAAAACCTTGGGATTTTTGTTCTACGTGATGAAAGTTTTCTAACTATCTATCATATGCATGTTTTCATTGAATATTCTAATAAAATTTTGAATCTAAATTTCTGGATTTTATTACATGAGTATAGAAAATTTCTCAAATTTTTTTGCAATCGATACATTTGAAACCTTTAATTGCTTTGGGGCTTTTGAAAAACAAGTTTTCAGATATCTATTCACACAAAAAAAATTTGAAAATGTTTCCCATAGCAAAGAAATTTCGTTCATGAATGTATTGTTACAAAATATAGAGTTCATATTATGAAAATTTCAATATTTCTCATTGATGTAAAACAAAAATTGGTTTGAGGGTTTTAGTTCCTCCATTATTTTTTCACTATTTTATGTTGTTTTTAATACAAAAATCACACCTTTTTGTGCCAAAAAAAAATCGCGACTCATAGCTTGAAAATTCATTTTTAAACCTCCAAAATCTCTCAAATATGGCTAAAAAATATGCTGTTTTGAGATAAATTATATTAAAATCTCATTAATTTGTTATTTCTGGGTTATTTTGCGATGAAAATCACTCAAAATTTGTTATTTTTTAGTTTTGACGAAGCTCCTGTGATGGAACCCAATTTCGAGCGGGTCAACCTGCCAAAAGAAGAAGAAAACACTACAATAGAGAAATCTCAAGAAATCCTAGAGGTTATGGTGAGATTGTGAAAGAGGCATCTGAAATTCACACTAATAAAAAATTCATTAAAATCATTAGATTTTTGAATACTACAAGATTATTTTTCCATTGTTTAAAATCTTGATTGAATACCAACGAATTTAAATGATCTCTAAAATAATCTTTTAAAATCCTAATCAAATATGACGTGAATTTTTTCAATCCTTTAAAATTCTAATCGAATACCAATGAGTTTTTTTTCCCAAAAATAATCCCTTAAAATCCTTTGAAATCTCAATCCAATACACTCCTTATTTTCCTTTGAAAAATATTTTCCATAACTTGTTGCGTTCCTTTAAAATAAAGGATAACACACTAGACAGTTTGAATTTATAAACCAAGCTCCATGAATAAATAAAAATAACTATACAGTAAATCAAAATTTTCAAGGGGTAAGCTTTTAGAAAAATTATATAAACAAATAATGGGTAAGGAGACAAAATGAAATCCCTAATTATATGCTTTAAAATTTCGAAGGAACTAACGAGGAAAATCAAGGTTTGGCTTCTCTACAATTAATAAAACCCATGCTCCTAAAATTTTACATCTCCGATCAAAGCTTCAAAATACACATGCCCATCATTTTGACATAGCTAACCTTGAGATACTTTATGGCCACTAGCATGAAATAACAATAATCAAATAGTATCCAAACTTGGCTTAAGCTCTATTTGCAAGAGGGTAAAAGGGTTTAAATAAGCAACAAGAGATCTTGAGTGAACATTTACTTGTAAATAATAAATCATCTAAAAAGAAAGCAGGACTCAGATTATCAAAATAGATAGGCCTTCAAAATACCGTTCTAAAGAAAGGGGTGCAAAAAAAATAAAAAAAATAAATTTAGTTTGTCCTTGGGGTGGCCCATTCAACTCTAAGGATGAGATTGTCGTAGCCATATCCATTGAGTTTGTTGATAGCTCTTTGAGCATCTTCCCTGTTGACAAAGTTAACAAAGCCAAATCCCCTGCTCATACCAGTCTTCTGATCAATGGCAACATAGACTCTGCTCGCAGGACCAAAAGGACGGAAAAGCTCAAGCAAATCAGGCTCTCTTGTGTCCTCTGAGAGGTTGGTTACTCGTACAGAATTCTCATCGTTCCTACGCCGCATGTCTGATGCACCGGTCCTTTCTGCACCCGCTCTCATACCAGGAGGTACATATGCTCCCTTGGTTGAACCAGTCGCGGCGCCAGCCGCAGGCTTATCGACAAATCCCTCAGATGGTGCGGCAAGATCCTTGTACGGGCACCTTGAAGTCCAATGGTCACCCTTCTTCCCACATGTCCTACAAACCATAAGAACAGCACCCTTTTGGAATTGAGCCAATGGGTCTCCAGCAACCTTTGGCTCCTCTGTTTTTGCACCTGTTAACAATTGCAGAGTTATTACAGATGATGGACTAATCCTCCATTAGATCAGACCAACGAAATTAAGGCACCTAAACTACAAACATTGAGGTCAAATTTAACAGCTTCACCTTCATGCACACAACCTCAGAGTAAGTTAATTCAAAAAACCCAGCAATTTATCTTCCAAAGTAGAGAAAATCCATGTAAATGTTAGTATCACAAAAAAAATTGAAAGACCATTAGCATGCACCCATATAACATACTTTAAACTCTGAAGATTCTCCAAAACCATAAATTCAAGTGAATTTATATGCAAACAGAAACCAATCTAAGAGGTAGGATCCTTTGACATCAGTGTCAAAATTGAAATTTGACACCTCATTTGAGAGCATCTGGATCAAAAAAGATAAACGACTCTCATTTGCAAGCATGTGATACCATTAATTTTTTTGATCTAACGGCTATCCGATAAGGTGTCAAATTTCAAATTTGACACTGGTGTCAAAGAATCTTACCTCATTTTCCAATCCAATAATGGTATAAGCAAATAATCACTTGTATTGGACATCTTGGAAGTTCCAATTTTAGGAAACACCATTTACCACTGACATTACCACATTCACAAGCAAGCCCAATTAATTAATCACTTGGCTTTTGAATTTTTAACAACCAATTATAGAACACATCCTAGAATTTCCAATATATATTATGGGTTGCATGAAATTATCCCTGCAACCCAAAAATTACCCCAAAATTACATCGTTTTTTGAGGGTTAAGAGAACGAATTAAAGGTGTTTCCGGAATTTTATTTGTTTCTTTATTATATAAATTTTATCAAAACACTTAATCTCCCTAACCCTATAGTTTTGGGTTGCAGGATATAACTTGTGATAGAAAAAACAATAAACCATGTATATATATATATATATATATATATATATATATATATATATATATATATATATATATATATATAGAGAGAGAGAGAGAGGAACCAAGAGGCTTCGGACGCTCGAGGAGGATCTCTTCTGTGGAGACCATGGTGAGTTTGCTACCAACGTCTTCATGAACGGCCTCGCCGAACTTGGGCCAGAGGCGCCTCTCGACGGCGCGTTTGCTGAGACGCGCGTTGGCGAGTTTGCGGGTGCGCGTTGTGGTGGTGATTTTGACCTTGTTTCCGTCCTCGTCGAACTTGTACTCCATAACCTTTTTGATCCCGTTTTCGTAGGGCCCTATCACCTGCCGAGGTGGTAACAAGAAATCGAGATCCTCGCCGTCGTCTTCCTCCATCTCCCCCCACCGCAACTTCGCCGGTTCACTCTGATTCACCATCTTCTCTTCTCTACTCTCGCACTGTAACCGCAACTGCGAATAACAACACGGAGAGAATGAGGGTTGTGAAAATATGTTATAGTGTTTGTGAAAATATCGTTAATGAACTGTTATCATTTATTATGAATTAATAATTAATTAATGAATTTGATTTAAAAAATGATAATCGTTGATTGACAAAAATCGGCGGTTAAGATGTGATCGTAATATTGTGCGTAACATTATTTGTGTATCACAATATTTTATTCTATAAAAATATAAAGAAGTTTCTATTACTAAAATAAAATTAAAAAAATAAAATAATAATTAGTTTTTATTTATTTTTTGGTTACATTAATTAATTAATTAATTAATGAAGAGGTCACCATCACTCCATGAAAGTACACGTGAATGCAGTTAGATGAGTTGTTTGTGTTATAGTTTGAGTAGGTGTAATATGTGTAAATGCAATTGGGTGGTCACTGTTGCAAGTTTAATAGGTGTAATATGTGTGACTAGGGACGATAAAAATTGAATTCCAAAATATTAGGATTGTAGTCAACGGGTGTACCTTAGTTGGTAACAATATCTTTTGGTAAAGGTAAAAAGTTTTAACTGCAATTAAACCTCGATTCGAGATTAATTTTATAATTGACTCAAAGAGTTGAAGTTTGTAGGAATAATTGATAGGTAACTTGCCTTAAAAATGTAATCAGGTACAAGGTAGTCCCAATTCCAACAAAATTATTGATTTTGAATTCTAGTACTGGGGACATAGCTTTGTTAAAAGTTTAGAGGGAGAACTTTGCCACTTTTTTGGTTCTGCTCCATTTGAATCAAACTAATCGAATAATCAATAAATTAATTTAAAAAAATACAAGAAATACTCATCCTTCAACGCTTCAATTGACACCCTAATTATTTAGTTTCCTTAATATTAATTTGTTACCGGTCCTTTACTTGATTCTTTTATTAAATTGGTTTTGACAAAAAAAATAAAAATAAAAATTATCTTATGTATTTTTTTTTTTGATGAAAATTATCTTATGTATTTAAGTTCGAGGCTTGTTACATTACATTTGCTTCCGCAATAAACATGGTAAAAGTATAACTCTAAAGATGTATCCGTGTGTTCCGGGTTGGTGACCTGGGTAGGCCCAGCAAGATATAACCCGCATTGGCCCAATGCCTTTATGCTCGGAATAATATCAGCCCGGGTTAAGAGGCCATCCGTCAGGAACTCGTGTGGTCGGATGTCAAGGCGAAAGCCCGGATACTGAACATCTAGCACCGTCTGTGGGAGACTTAGCCCTCCGGAGAGCTGATGTGGGGAATAAGAATGTTGTGGATGGAAAGTTAGCAACTAATTGGGAGGGTCCCTACATAGTAACAACTCGCACTAATTCAGGTGCCTATCGAATTGAGCATTTAGACGGGAAAGTTGTCCCAAGACATTGGAACACTGCTAAGTTAAAGAAGTACTTCAGCTAACTCTTCAAGACATGGAACTCACCAAGATTATTAACTTTAGTTTAGTTTGTTCAGATAGTAACTTTCATGAGTATTTATTCTCATGTTTTACTTAGAAAACATTTATTTCTTAAGTTTTTAAATTGTAAGTTTGGATTGTATTCAAATAAAACTAACGAGTTCCATTAATACGAGTTCCAATGTATAATAAACAGGAAAAATACAAGTCACTTGCCGCCAAGAAAAGGCCTCTTGAGCACCCATCATTTTCCTACTCGAAAGCGGGAAATAAAATTGTACTAGAAAATATAAGTTATTTCATGCCAAAAGCATAAAGTTGAAAGTGCGAAATGTAATGTCAAACTTAACAAAGCAAAATAAAACTGTTTAATACATGAACTTAAAGACGACATCTCCGACCCAAAAAGTATTACAAAAATAAGGTGGCATACCTCCCCTTCAAGCATCTTAATTCTTCAGGTCAACATTCTTTGAGTTGATAACATTTGTACTTGGGCTAGATCCGTCCAGGTTAATAGCATCATTTTCAGATGAACGAGATAAAAGAACAACTTTGCGGCCATCAACATCATAAAGGAATAAGTTTCCATTTTCCACAAAGTTAAAAGTTTCAATTTTATCCAAATTGCTAAGTTCAGCTCCCGGGTTATAAAAAACCCGATCCAATACCCAATCGCGGATTTGATGGCCATAAACTCCAAATTTAGTATCCATATCAACAGCAACCTTTTTTAAGTTCTCGACTTCCAACTCCAACTCGGCTACTCGGAGGTCAGAATCCTCCTGACTTTTCTTAATTTGGTCTCTTTCCTTAACAAGCTCGGCATAATTCTGCTCGGCCACTCTTAACTTCTAGCCAATCAACTTAGTCATCTCCTCGGCAGTCACTTTAGAGGATTAAGCTTCCTTCAATTGGACTTTAAATCCCTGATCAACAAATTCAGTGGCTTCTGCCCACTTCTTATTGAGAGCTCCTTGCTCAGCACTGGATTTATTTTTGAGATTCTGAAGATCCTGAATCTCAGATAAAAGATGGTTGCGATCAACTAGAGCAAGGAGGGCCATTTCAAAAAAGTGAGCTTCCCGGATTTCAGTATCCAAAGGGGGGTAAATTGTTGATAAATTGTTCTTGTGAAAACTTGTCCCACTTTTCACGAAGACCTGTGGAAAAATAAGACTTCAGCTTGTCAAAGGAGTTTAATGCCAAATGCGGTGGAGGACCAGAAGCGGTTGGTGGCATAAGAGACTTCTCGACAGCTACGCCTTTATCTTTAAGTTGTGTCAACCTAAATTGCCACCTTTAAATATAAGCCGATCTAAAGGCTAATAGGTCAAACCTTATAAATTAGTCCTATGGCCTATTTCCTAAATAAGTTATTTTTAAGATACAAATCTATTTTATTTTACTAAATATATTAGATAATGGCTGACCTAACTGACTTCTTTCTCCTTGTTTGCGTGTATCCCGCACATGGGTAGGCAATAGAAACGTGAACATAGAATTGAAGATTGAGAGCCTATTTAATTCTTATTTGATTTTTTTTTCTTAGAACTATTTTGTAGAATAATAAATGAAATGAGTGTTTTTGGTATTTTTTTAAGTAAAAAGTCAAAATGCAAAATAAAATAAACTGAAATATATTATCTAAATTTGATTCTAAAAACTAAAAAATAAATATAATTTTTAAAACCATTTTTACAATACAAACATTATTAAACAAGTTTTTTTATTTTTTATTCTGAAAATTAAAAAATTGTTTTTGAAAACTTAATTCAAAGTCAAAGCGAGATCAGAGACAACTTGAACATGTAAACAATAGTGCGCCAAGAAAGATTTTGAATAAAAAATATTAGATGCGCAATAGGGAGAGAAACCATTCCAAAACTGAAACCAATCTCACTCGATGTTGACAATAACAGCCACCAAAACAAAAAGAACACATGAGAAGACGTTTTTGTAAGTTTGGAAATCAACTTTTGAATCGTTCCAGATATTCCCAAAGTATGTTCTATCATTGTTTCTTTTGTTCGCTACAGTATTCAACTCCTGCGTTCTTCAATGCTTTCAACTTTCTGTACCCTATATCAGTTCCAAATATCCTATTATGATGGACAAAAGGCCATATACCATTGTCAGTTTAACAAGTGGAACATCCAGGCATAAACAAATGTCAGTTAGGCCATCTTGTATTCTAAGCATAATCAAAAAAATACTAATCCATTAAGCAGAATATGTGGGAAACTTACCTGTCCATGTAAGTAAAGGTAGATGAATAGTTTCCAGACTTGGTGTACAGCAAACGGTGATGATAGTCATGAAAATCAGCTCTGAAAGTAAAGATGCAAAGTTCAACAACAGCAAAAGGAGTACACTAACTGAATGAACCAAAAGGTTGATATAATGTTAAGGAGAAGGAACATGACACTCACCCCCCATACAATGGTAAGAAATTTGAGGGACTCCACGGGAAATGATAACCGCAATGTGCCTCAACTGTCTCAAGGACTCTAAGAACCATCCATAGCCAGAGAGTTATCAAGTGGGGCCCAGTGACAGCAGGACCAACAATGGTAGCAAATCCAAGGAAAAGTATCTCGGCAGGATGAGCATATTCAGAAGTAAGTCCAAATGGTGTAGCATACCTTCACAATATAGTTAAATATCTTTTGAGCTTTCCAAAACCATAAACCAGTTCATAGACTGCAGAACACACATAAAACTTACTCATGATGAACACTGTGTACATGCTTGTACAACCATTTTGTATGCAGTATCCTATGGCCCCAGTAGAATACAAAATCCTCCACAATGAAGTAAAAGATTAATTGAGTTAGAACTACTCTCCTGCAAAACCAAAATTGGGTCTTGCTAAGTAAGCTTAATGGAAAGATGTATTCTAAATGCTTACAGGAAAAATTCCTATCATGGAACTCATAATTCCAGAAGAACCACAGTGCTCTAAAGAACCTGAAAGTACCAGGACGGCAGTGGAAGACTACTCTGCATGCCCATGTATCTGAAGACGGGATATGAAAAAATCATAACAGGTAGATTGACAAAAAGATGATACACCACTAAGCGAGTAATACATTTCTCCTCAGATGCAGGGCTGTTAATTTTTGCCTGCATGAAAGCAAGTATTAGCAACAAAGCTAAATCTTACACACTTATCAGACCAGGCTTCAAATGAAGGAAAAGGATCAAAGATAGATAGGATTGAAGAGCAGTATACCAGGTCTCTTGCAGCGGAAGAAACACGAATAATTTGGTCACATAATAACAATAAAAAAGAGATCATCATGAAACCCCATGTTATGTAACCATAATAACAAAATTCAAATATTTCCTTTTAAAGTAGATAACTACATATCAAATGAAAATGGAATAGATTTATCTTTAGCAGCTGGTACCAGGGTTTTTTTTCTCTGTCTAATGCATTATTAAACTATAGCATGCACTATTTCAAACAGAAAAAAATGCTATATATTTTTGCTTGAAACTATTATTTCTTTATTTTATGGGAGAGGAATGGCCAACCAAAAATTCGACAATCAAACACCAAAAGGCATTACAAAAACATCTAGCTATGAAAGACATAAAGATATAAAAGAAGACATTAGAAGGGAAAATCCTCTGTAATTTTGTTAGACCCCCAATTATTAAAGTTTACTATAGAAAGGGCCACAGCCCATCCAATTAATTATGATTTATGAGTAATTTGGTATTAATCATTATAGGTGATTAATCCTGAAATTATGGTTATTAATTGTGATTGATCATCATTATCAGAAATTCTATATTAATTATGGTTATCAATCATTATAGGGGATTGATTCTATACTTACGGAGATTAACTGCAATTATAGGTGGTTGAGTGTGATTGATTCTGTTATGGGTGATTAATCTTGTATATATGGGGAATCTATTATAAATAGGAGAGAAGGTAAGGTCATTAGATATAGTACTGAATTATTCAAAATTGAAAATTGGGAGAGAACAAGTGTCTCGAAAGCCCTGGAACATTACTTCTTTATCAATAATAAAATATTATATATTTTTTTCCATTTTTATCTTTTCCTTTTCTATTAAATCTTATCAATTGGTATCAGAGCTCTCGATCTAGGAGCTGTGGTAACGAATTGAGGATGATTCCAAATTTTGACAGAGATGAGACTTATTGGTTGTTGATACAAATGGAGCAGTATTTCATCAAGGAAGGAACACAAGAAGACAAGAAGGTTTATGAAGCTGTAAAGGGGTTGGCGGGGAAAGCTCAAATTTGGTATGAGATCTGGAATTATCTCTGCCGAAATGCCATATGGTGGGACTTCTTCAAGGTTGTTCTCAAATGCTTTCAATCGAAATATGATCCAGATCTCTTCCTTTGCGGGGAAGAGATAGAACCAGAATTTTTAACTCCAAAAATGTAAAGGGAAATCCCATTCTAGAAAAAGAGAAGGCAGAAGGAGAGACTCTAAAGCTAAAAAAAGAGGTGTAGAAAGAAAGAGAAGTAAAGTAGAGAAGAAAGAGTGTGAGGAGATAGAAGGGTATAGGGAGTTGAAAAAGACTCTAGTGGAGGATGCATAACCACTGTCTTCACTTAGGCAACCATACTATGACAGTTGTATGGAGAAGAAGTTAACTCAGTGTAGCCTTGAATAGGATCAGCGACCATGCCTTGTAGAAACGGAAGAGAAGCAAGCTACTCTAGGAAGCACAACATTCTAGGTTGAGAAGAGCAATGTGCGCGTACTTACGACACCAATGCCCCCGACACCACCACTGGATCCACTAGACTTGAACCCTCATATGAAGAAGGAGGAATCTCAGCAGCAGCTACCAACACATCTAAAGAGAGAGGACATAACTAGGTCATGGAGGGGCTTAGGAAAATTGAGTCAATTCAATGGCAAAAATGGATCAGGTCCAAAGCACTCTCACGATATTCCTAGGCCTACATAGGGACATGGGTCACTTTCTTTTTGTAAATTGTGGCATTTGGGTTTGTGAGCCCATGATTCGGCTGGACTTACTCAGACCCAAGACACTTGGTTTCGACTCATCAAACCAATACGACATCAAAGCTAGGATGGATGGCATTACAATCTCCAAGTTGCAGATCCATCATCCTCAACCAGTGGAAGTTGCTGAAGAGCAATGGGATCCCAAAGGAAGTTCTTTTGTTTCTTCCATAAGTGGGTTCCAACATTTTAAGCACTGGACCTGGGAGAGGATTTTTGCGGGCTGCTCCTCACCCAGAGGACAAGGTGAATGTTTTGGAGGGGACTATTGTTCGACCCCCAATTATTAAAGCTCTCTAGAAAGGGCCAGAACCGATCCAATTAATTATGAGCAATTCAGTATTAATCATTATAGGTGATTAATCCTAAAATTATGGTGATTGATCCAATCATTATGGGAAATTATGTATTAATTATGGTTATCAACCATTATAGGTGATTGATTCTATAATTAGGGGTGACTTGAGTGTGATTGATTCTATTATGGGTGATTAATCTTATATTTATGGGGAATCTGTTATAAACTGGAGAGGATGGGAGGTCATGAGACAGACTATTGAAAGATTAGAAATTGGAAATCGGGAGACCAGGTGTCTCTTGAAAGCCCTGGAACATTGTTTATTTATTAATAATAAAATATTATATTTTGTTTCCATTCCGTTCAGGTTGAATCTTCTCAAAATTTTCAATTGTGAAGGAAGGATGCATTGTTTGAGTACAATGGAAAACAAGGAAAAAAAACAAATAATTGATATCAAGAACAAGGAGTCATCCTATTGAATATGCCTACCATGTTAAAGCAAACTGCATTACATAAGCTCAACAAAGAATGTGTCTTTCCAAATACAACGTCCAAGAAGTCCTTTGAAGGAAAGGATGGGGAAGAAAACATAAAGCAGCTAATGTCTAGCATGAAAAACGAAAGTAGGAATCATCATAAAATTTAAGGATGCAATAAAGTTGAATATGGGAAAAAAACCTGAATTTTGTACTTGGTGAGCCATCCTGCCCTCTCAAGCAATAAAAAAGGAAGTCCGGATAAAAAGAAAACGCTTTCATGCAGAAAGAAACTTCCCAAACATGCCAGTTGAAAGTCGCTGAAATGCATGATCAAGAACTGCAGCACAAAGAACCAGTGAATTTTATATCCTAGCAAAAGTCCAATAAACATTTTATGAAATAAGTAGTCCCAAATTATGAACAGGTTGACAATTCCATCAACAAAGAGCAAATTATATTTTTTTTTAAGATATCAACTACTCTCCGGTTTCGAGTTTAAACCTCTCCGCCTTCTCCAAGAGTTGCAACTCTCATGAATTGAACCCAATGCCCAAATACTCTCAGAAATCTAACTCACATCCTCTATGCAAATCAAATCCTACAATCTAGCTGGGACACCAATTGCATAACAACAAATTAAATTCTACCCCTACTACTCTTCAACCTCTAGCAAATGCATAACCAAGCAATCTTCTGGCATCTACGATGGTCAAGGGACTTTCTAAGATTCCATTCCAACCCAAGACTTAAAGAAAAAGAAAATGAAATTTAACAAAATTATGAATCTGCTTAAATTTTATGTCTTCCACAACCTTCATTGTTATTTCTTCCCCTTGCCTTTTCTTTATAAATATCTCCACAATAATTGAGTTGGTGTCAGATTAAAAAGAATCCAATTTCCAAATGATGCATGATCCAGCATTTTCCTTTTTTTGAATGCATCTAGTTTATGCAATCTTATAGTGAAGTCTAACAAAAGAAATTACAAGAAAAATAACAATGTTTGCTTCCTAAGCATATCTTCATCATCACATCCAAAAATTAAAAGGAAAAAAGAAGAAGAGGAGATTAGAAAAATAAAATAAAAAACTAGGGCGAAATGAGAGAGAGAGAGAGAGAGAGAGAGAGAGAGAGAACCTGCCAAGCAGATTCGATGGTGGATGCCATAGCAAAAGCGAGAGAGTGAGTGTGTGTGTGAGAGAGAGAGAGTGAGAGATGAAAATGGAAGAGTATGTGTAAAGGGAAAGAGCGAGAACGAGTAGTGCCACCCCCAGTCCCAGTCACAAACAAAAGCCAGATCGACACACATTCTTATATATTATAATAAGGGAATTAATTTTCTCATTTTACATGAGAAAATTATCTTATGTTATACTCACAATATATGAGTGAGGTCTACAAAAAAATGAGAAAATAAAAAATCAATATGGGACTACTCATATATTATGAGTGTAACGTGAAATAATTTTCTCATGTAAAATTAGAAAACTATTTCCTTTCTAATAAAGTACAAATGCAAATCTTCATTCTCATCACATTCACCTCATTGTGTTGTTATTATCTCCCTACCAGCCAAAACGGTTTGTCTACATGTCACTATACCATTTCACTCGCTATCACGCATGAGATAAAATTATTTATGCTCGTAGAAAAAATATTAATTCCAGTGAAAAAATATTTAGCATTATTTTAGATAATTTTATTTAATATTCATGAAATAATATTATAATCCTGAAATAAATTATAATTATAAAATACCTTATTTTCACCTCAAAACGATATCATTTTGGACTCCATATAGATAAATTATTTATAATGACCATAGAAAAATCCAACACTGAATAAAATTAACACGATGATTTTATACGATGATAATACGGTGTAAACTGTAAAGTACAATTTATAGGATGAAAATCAGTATAATTTTGTTTAGAAAATTGAGTTATCGGGGTTTATTTGCGCGTATGAAGATTAATACGGTGATTTTATCACTTATGATCAGTAATGGGAAAATTTAGGATTGTATATTGATTTTTTTATATAGTAATAACACTTAGATTTGAATCTATAACTTCTTATAAATTAATCAAATCATTCGTCACTAGATCAATTATAAAGTCTTTTGTGTAATAAATTTTTAAAGGGATTTATATGTCAAAATCAAACACATCTATTATTTTGTTTTGTTTTTTTCTAAACCCATGAAATTATCCACCAGTTTAATATATAAAAAGAGTTTATAAATAAAATTGTAGAATATAATACTCGTATCAAACGTCATTAAAATCATAATATATGATATTAATTATTAAATCATCCCATCATACGTAGGACATCATACAAAATGATAACTTCAGAAGTCAAACCAAAGTGTGACGTTAATATGCAAGGTTTATCTTGAGGACGTGCGCTCTTGTCTTATTTATCATATTAATCAAAACCTTTAGTGGACAAACCTATAAAAATGCATCTTTAAAAATTTTGGGGCCCGTTTGGTAAATATAATAAATATGAATGGATTGGACAAGAAGATCCGATAAGACTAGAAAATGATATTCTTGTGATTTGCTCATATCTTATTTTATATTTGTATTGATGTGCATTATAAATAGTATGATCAAATAATATTATCATGTTAAGTGTTTTAGGTGAATCATTTGATGTGTTTGAAATGATACAAATAGACACAAATATAATTTTTAAATAATAGTATATGATTTTTTTTTAAATTACTTACCTTTATTTATTTATACATTAATTCTTATTTTAAATTATTAAAAAATTTAGATTCACAATTTTAAATTAATTGCCAATACCAGTAAAAAATGTGTGTTGGACACCGACACGTATCCAATACGTGGTCAACATCTTGGGATACGTGGTCAATGCTCCGTCACGTTCCGACACGTAGTCATCTTTTTCCGACACGCGGTCAACATTTCGTCACGTTTTTTTAGGTCTACATTTATTTTAATTTTTGGTATCCAATTTTATTTTATTAACTAAACATAAAAAAATAATTTATAAATCGATTTTTTCTATTATAAAATTTGACATGAAAAATTAACAAGTTACGAAAAATTATTTTTGTTTATATTTATGTTATGAGATTTCAATATTTGATTGTTTATACGACTTATTATGAGTTGTTATATGTATTAAATATAAATTAGATTATATATATTAAAAATATTATTTAATATCAAAACGTGTCCCAACGTGTCGAAATATGACATTTTTTAGAATTAACGTGTCGGTGTGTCGTGTCGTGCCCTATGTCCCGTGTCAGTGTCGGTGCATCATAGGTGGTGGGTAGTTGGCACGTACTAGTGGCAGGTTGAAGTAGAGGTAGTGGCAGTTGTGGGGTTGGTGGCAATGGGTAACAGTGATGATGATGATGTCAGCATGATCAATGATTATTGTGATGGCAGACTGATGATAGTACTAGCGACGGCTAATGATGGCCATGATGGTTGGTGCTAGGTGGTTAGGGTGGCAGTGGCTCGAGGTGGTGGATGGTTGCTAGGAGGTGGGGGTGGCTGGAGAAGTGGTGGCAATTACAGCGCCATTGGTGATCGATAATTGTGGTAGTTGACTGATCGTGGTGATAGTAGTTGGTGGGGGAGGACTTAGAGGTGTAAATGGATTAGGCCAAATTAGACTTTGGCTTAAATAAGCCATACCTATATAAAATATTATAGGTTTTACCTAGTCTGTTAACCTTTTATAGACCTATATTATAAGTCTGACATGAACAACATTTAAAAGATAAAAGAATTGGCTTATGCCTATTAGCCTGTTTAAGTCTATTAATTAAAAGACAGCTTGTAGGCTTATAAATTGGGCCTTGTGAAAGAAAGCATATGGCTCGCTTTTTTTTTTTTTAAGTTTGAACCTGTTCTATTATACTAAATATAATAGTCCATCTCTAGCCTGATGTAGGTCGAGCTGCAGGCCCCCAATAGGCCATCTGACTCATTTAGGGGTGGTTGGTAAAAGTGGTGAAGCTAGTGCTAGCGATGACCCGTGGTAATTATGCAAGTTGGTTGATGGTGTGGTGGTGTTGCTTAGTGATAGTGGTGGTGGTTGGGGGTAGTGGTAGTTGGTGATAATCATAGTGGCCAGTGGCAATGGTGGTAATAATAATGGATGGCAGAGGTGACCAATAGCTAGCGGCATCAACGGTGATGGCTCTGGTCAGTGACAAAGACTAATCCTCATGTACCCATCAAAATTCGTAGAAGAAGAACATATGACTATATTTAATATGAGATAAACCATTAGGGTTAGCCTGGTGGTATAGGGTGTGTGTGTTAGAAGTGTGTGTAGTGTAAGGTGTAGTGTTCAATTCCTTGTAAACTCCAAAAAAAAAAAAAAAAATTCGATAGATGTGGTATTTGATTATTTGTAATTTTATCATATGTGTTCCTAACTTAAATCCTTTCTTAGGATAACTTATCTTTCTATGGACAAAATAAAATGAGTCAAATACATTTTACAATTAGATAAGAACAAGTTGATTCATTAAACAATGAATAAAAATATCATATCACAGTTTATCCTATGTTGTTCTCTTTATCTAACCACTAAATAGACCCTTAATATATTTAATGTTGGTTAACATAAAACTAGCTTACTCTTATCATACAAGCAAAAGAATCTTCATTAACATACTTAACTAATTTTGCATAGTTAATAGTGTGTCAGTTTAATTGATAATTATTCTTTTTTTTAGCTGAATGATTATTCTTTTCTAAATATTTTATATTTGGAGTTCTTCTATTTTGATAACTAATCAGTATCACATGTACTTTTAAAATTTTGGTAAAGTATATAATGTATAAAGTTAAAAATATTTCAGAAAAAGGCAAAATTATAAAGGGTTTAACCTTTCTATTTTTATTATAAAAATATTTTTTCTATCACATTCATATAAAGGTAAATGGTCCTTAACAAAGATTTTTTTTCAATTATAAATGAGGCATACATAATTAATCCAGATAAAATTTGACATATATAGATTAGAAGAAAAATATTTAAGAAAAAATAAATGATTTAACAAATTTTAAATTTGAAAGAAGAAAAATTTACACAACCTGTGTCATTTTATAAAAGAAAGTAAATTAAAAAATGAAGTTTTAATATAGGTTGGATTGTCCTTTTTTTGTAATATCAATCAAAGTTTAAAATTTTCAAACAAGATGGGCAGAAGATATAATATGAAAAGATTTAAAAAATAATAATAATTGAAGAAATAATACTATATGAAAACATTTTAAAAAAGATTTTTCACAATGATAATATCTGAAATATAATAAAATATTTGAATAATAATGGGTTTTTGCAGAAGAAGTCACTTACTCACATGACTCGTTTAAAAGTAGATTTGTTTGAAAAGTACTTTACTCTCACGAGTCAGCATTCTAATTTAATATATATGGGCATAGTGATAAATTATGAAGCACCGACACTTCAAAAACCTTGACGTGTCGTATCCGACACTTCCCGACACTCTTCGACACTCCCCGACACTTCAACACGCGTTATAAAAATTCAAAAATAGTTTTAAAGGTTACGTTGTGTTGAGTTTTTAGTTCCACATATTAGATTCGTTGGATTACGATTACCATTTTATTGAATTTAATATAAACATTTGAGATATCTTATGTTTCATTGCAAAATTGATGAATATTATAAGTTTAGTTTCATTTTTTTGTTAAATTATTGAATATTAAATATAATATACACTACATAAATTAAAAATTATTTAATATCAAAGCGTGTCCTAACGTGTCGAAATCTAACATTTTTTAAAATTAACTTGTCGGAGTGTCGTGTCATATCGTGTCACGTGTCCCGTGTCAGTATCGGTGCTACACAGGTGGTAGATGTATGAGCTGAGATAGAAAATTGTAAGGGGGCGTTTGGTATGGGAAAATTTTTTAGAATAGTAGGAAAATGTAATAGATAGAGAAATAATTGGAAAGATGGATAAAGTGAAATAGATAGAAAAATGTAAAAAAAAGTTGTTTGGTGGGGGAAAACTTTACTGGGAAAATTATGTAGCTTTATGAAATCAACAGTGCATTAAAAGTGAGATAACCGGTTTTCCGAAAATCCCACCTTCAAATTGGGTTTTTGAACAGTGCGGATATCTATGTTTCTCATAAATCCATACTTCCTGGATAGATGGGTTTTTGGAGAAATATGTTGAAACAAACATGGTATTTCTAAAAGTCATACTTGAGAAAGATAGATATCCTTCAAAATCCCTCCCAACCAAACACCCCCTAAGGGTGTTTTTGTTTATGAATTATAATTATTTATATGATAAAAAAATAGAGACGGGGTTCATAAAATAAATGTAAGTAAACATAGATTATACTTATGATTAAAGGTTTATATGAGTTTTGGGGGGATTAGAGAAAAACATTAAAATTATACAAACTTTTTATCAGTAGTATTTTCTTAATCCGAATTAAAGAAATGCAAATTGAAGGTCACTTAGTGTCAATTAATACTTTAGCAAAGCATTAAAAAGAAAGAAAAACTAGAGGTGGTAATATTGACCACGTTGAGTATGCAATCATCTCACACAACAAAGTGAAAGATGAAAATGACAATTTTTCTTCTTCTTTTATTTAGAGGATAATCCCATTCTTAGCAAGTCATCCCGTCACGGACCCACTAAGTAAGCATGGTTACAATGATTCATCAACCATTCAACCCCGTAAGGTTGAATGAGAAAAACACTTTTCATATAAGAAATATTTTTTCATGTTGTCATTTTTTGATTTACATGTAAAAAAATTTCTTTTAAATAAATGTGGAGGTCACCGTTAATTGAGCCAATAATATGAGAAAATAATTTTCATGCAATTTGAGGCCCATGACAATATTAAGTCTTTGAGCTGACTTTCTCTGTATCCCGCCAACAAGATTCGTTTGTCTAAATATGTATATGAACCATACCCAACACTTATGCATCAAGCCATCCTCTCTTCTTCCATGGACGCGCTTGAATGCAGTGCGTTATACCTGAAGTAATCAAACCATATTAGCCATCAATTTACAATTTAAACCAAGAAGAATGGGTGTTTGAAAAAAATTTGAAACCCTAACTGATCGCACAACTGGTAAGCGAACTATGCCAGAGGAGTTGATCGCTAGTAAAATGAGTAGTGCTCACGGCGCTGATGGCTGGGATTGAAAGATGCCTAATCTAATGGGGCAAGTGACAAAAACTTTCACATTTTATATCGCGAAAAAGATTAGTTTCATCCAAATGGGAAGAATATAATGGAAAAAAATTGACGCAGGTTCAAATTGTGGAACCAATGCACTCAAAATGAAGAATATAAATATACAATAATTTTGATGATAACAAATAAGTATAGAAAGAACACTTCAAGTATTACAACTTGCAACAATCAAAAAGAAGTCTAAAGAATCGACCTACCAATGTGAAGTCCATCAAGACAATGGACAAAGCTTACTAGAAAGATCAAGACTCAATCTTCTTCAAGAGAAGAATTTAAGTCCAGAATGTCCACAAGTAATATAGTTTAGGACATAGAATTAAATGTGAGGGTAATTGAAATCTTGCATGATAAAGCACAAAGAATTTTTCAAAACTCATGCATTAAATCATCATAATCATTCCTAGCATGTCACATTCATGAAAACATGTTTCCAAGTATTTATCAAATGTTTGAAATTGATTAAATACATTTGAAATGAAGAAAACCATTTAAAAAAAAAATGCTTGAATATACTCATGTTGTATGCTTCTAAATATAAGGAATCACGTTACATTGAACTCTTAACCCTTCTTGATCATGTTCTTGATTTGAATCATATTTTTTGCTTATTCTCATTTGTGTTGATCAAATACTCTCTTTGAGCTTTATTATTGTGAAAGTGTCAACACTCATTGTTCTTCAATTTGTGTAATCTGTACTCTGAGAGTACCTAGCCATTCAATGGCGGAGCCAGGGGGTTTCTAGTACAATTGGGTGTTTCTACTTCAATAAAAATAGAGCTCACGTTGAAGAACCAAAGGCAAAGGATACCAACAATCGACAAGAAAAGGAGAAAACTCCAAGAAAAATATCTCCTATGGGGATACTCTCTTGCAACTAAAAAGGAAAAGGAGCAGTTTTGCATGAATTTCCGCCCCCTAGTATACATTCCAAGCTCCGCCCCTATAGCCATTATTAAACACTTCCACTTGATTTCTTGAATTGAGAGGGTAGTGAAACCCGTTGTACTTTATAGGTTACCAAATACCTTAGGAAATCCAAAGTGGAGTGTAAAGACATCCAAAAACCCAAAGTCTTGGAAGATTATAGTGGTTTGTGAAACAACCTTGAAGCTTGACCGATAGTGGAAAAGTTGATCGAACGACTTCAATCTGAACGTAGGTCACGATGGTGGTGACTAAACTAGGATACATCTTGTTTGCAATAATTTTAACATTCAACTCTTTACTTTTATCTTGAGATTTCATTATCAGATTATGTTTATTCATTAGCTTATATTTATCTTATTTTTTTATTTTTTTTGGTAGACATATATTTATTTTATTTTATTGGTAAATTCGTTAGCTTATATTTATTGATCACACATTAATACCTATGCTTCAAATTTTTCTTGTTAAACTATTTAATTGAAGAAATATTCTTTAAAACTTCAAAAGAGGTATTTTGCGAAAAGATTTTGTAATATTCAATTCACCCCTCTTGAATATTGAAGCCACCTATCTCACACAAATTGGTTTATCTAATAAAAAGATGGGAAAAAAATTTCTGATGTTACTTTAGACAACTTTGTCTAATGTTCATCGAAACGACGTCGTTTTGAGGTTGAAAAATTAAAAAATTAGAATGATAAAGACTATTATAACCCTAAAATAAATTAAAATTACAAAAATACTATAATTTCCGTCCCAAAACGACATCGTTTTGATGAACTTTAGATAAAATTTTCTAAAATAACTTTAGAAAAAATAAGCTCTAAAAAAGATATCAAGAAAGAGCGATAAGACTTAAATGGATGATTCTTGACCAAAACTATTAAGAAAGTAATATGACCAAGTAATAGCAATTTAAACTCAATTGAAAAATGTTTATGAAAAAAAAAACTCAATTGAAAAAGTAAAATAAAAATTTTGTTTACAATGTTAGGTACGACACTACTCGTAAGACAAAAAAAGGAGTTGTCCAGAACTTAATTGTAGGTGAAACTAGTACACAAACTCTAGACTAAGGAGATTCACATATTATTTATTCTGCATTAATTCTATAACAACCCTCACTAGTAGATGTGGATTTAATATGGAAGAATAATTAGAACTAAAAGAAATAAAGTCATATTTGGTGAAAAAGGAGTTAAAATGTCAGTTAAGTGGTAAAAATGCGGGTAAATAAAGTTATTCAAAAAGTGAAAATAAAAATAGAAACGTGACTAGAAAAAATATTCTAGTCTATTGGGTAAAGTTTAGTAATGAATGGAGGTGAGTAGATAGATAAACTTATACCCATTGATATAATGAACTTACTTAAGTGACTAGGGAGTCACTATTCCCATTGTCATTTCGTGACTTCCACGGGAGGCAGAGACAGAGAGCATGAAAATGAAGGAAAAAAAAAGGATTTTGATGGAAAATCTTTCAAAATTCATAACTTGAGCTAGAGACCTCCAAATCACTTCGTTCCAAAGCCAAACTTGTGAGAAATTTCGAGAGGAATCCATTGGTATCAGTATTTCTGGGTGGGTTTCGCTGTAGAGAGAGATCTTCTTCCCCAAAGATTTCGAATTTCATGGAAAAGATGGGTTTTGATGGAGCTTGAGGCTATGGGAGCTTAGATACTCATCTCTTCTTTGTTCTAGAGTGCATTGTGGTAAGAAATTCTCTTCATTTTCATGTTTTTATGAAGATTGAATTTAGGTTTTCATTTTGAAAATTTGGTTTGATTGAGTATGTTAGAGCTTGATTCAGATTTAGCTCATGTTGAGAATTAAAGATACTGTATTTTTGAATAGTGCCGTATACGTGAATAATGACGTATAATTGAATAGTACTGTAGAGATGAACAGTACCGAATATATGAATTAATGAATCTGGGATTAGAGGTGTGTGATAAGCTTGAATTTGATGGACTAAAGCATTGGAATCATGAAGTTGGAATGATTTCCTTTATGTGCCTCTTAGCCATTTACAAAGGAAGTATGTGCTACGAGTTACTGTTTTACAAAGTGAGCATACTTTTATGCGTAAAATAATATTATAAGGTGTGTGGACCTTCGCTTTGGTGAAATAAAAAAAAGAAAAAAGAAAATAAGGTAGCTCCTTTGTATAGCCCTAAAATGAGTTTTGGCCATTTTCAAAGGAGGTATATGTTCGGAGATATTATTTCGCAAAGTGAGAACACTTATATGCGTAAAATAATTTACATAGGTGGTTTAGGCACTACACAAAGAGAAATCTTATAGCTTCTTGGTAATGGGCACTTTGTCTTAAATTGAGAAAAATAGGCCTTTAGGTGCTAAGAGGAGTAATGAGTGTTCTGAAGGCCTTTTGGGACTATCCTAAGACTAAGTGAATATGTGGGAGTTTGTTGAACAAAGAACCACCCACTCATGACTTAATATGATTAAGTAAAAAGAAAATAAACAATAAAGTGTGTCTTGTATATTTACATGGCATTATATCATTTTATTAAGTTTTGTGTTGAATTCCTTCTCTAGGTGTGCCTAGGGATTGTGAACGTTTGGATTCTCGTGGAGCAAGATAAGTAGCTTGTTCTTCAAGTAAGCAAATTGTAAAGCTCCGAGAGGTAAGCTCTATGTTTATGGGATTCACTCCTACTTTGTGTTCCGCCATAGTGTACGGACTGTGGTCAGGTTGTATGATATATATGAGATATATGATATAGATGCATTCATATAGAGCTATATGATGATGTGATATGATATGATGAGACTGATTATGATATGATTTCTGTATTGACTTTTGGTACACGAATGTCTTCTTGGGTTTTGCCTGAGATTGATAGTGTACACCTCTGAGTTACTCTATTTCCGTTGTGCACTGCTTTCCGCTTGGGGTCCTCCCTTGGGATTGATTGTGTACACCTCTGTTATGTGATGATCTTTGGCCATTGATCTTATGTACACTGATGTCTTCTTGGGGTTTCCCTGAGATTGACGATGTACGCCTCCGATATGTTCTGGTTCCGCTTGGGGTCATCCCTTGGGAACACGTACGTTGATTTCCGCTTGGGGTCATCCCTTGGGAATGATTGTGTACGTCTCTGAGATAACATGTTTCGTTCTGATGTGATATATATGAAGATTTTGGAAATGATATTTGTTACGTACGTTGATTTCCGCTTGGGGTCATCCCTTGGGAATGACTGCGTACGTCTCTGATAAGATTTGTGTTTATGCTTTGTTTAGTTATGATATTTGTTACGTGCGTTGATTTCCGCTTGGGGTCATCCCTTGGGAATGACTGCGTACGTCTCTGATAAGATTTGTGTATATACTTTGTTTAGTTATGATATTTGATTATATGATATGTTATACGAGATATGTTCAGTATAATTGCTTATATGATATTTTGTATATTATGTATCTGATTGTCATGCAGGAAGTGAGCCCAGGGTATGGAGAGTTCTCGATAAACCTGGAGCTTACTAGAGATTTGTCTCTAACCCCGTTTGGGGATATGATTTCAGGAACACAGTTAATTGAAAAGCTTTCATGGGACAAGGACACTAACCGTGGCTAGAGGTACTAGTATGAGGATATGGAGTTCTGGGTAGCCGGAGGCTACTATTTATTATAGATGTTATTTTTGGAGAACATGTACTTTTGTATAGTGTTCTATTCATTGGGTGATCATGACGTCTGATCCTTTATTTTGTATATGGCCTATATATGTTTTGTATATGTCTTTCGATTGGATGCATGTACATTTGAGTATTCAGGCATGTTGATATGATGATGTAGTATTCAGTTTATGTTTATGTGTTGGATTGCATGCTGTTAGACATAGTGGCACGGAGCCAAGTTATGCATGCGCCCATGGATGGGTATATGATCCTATATGGATATCTGGTATGTCTGAAAATATATATTGTAGAAATTGTCTATCAGGATACCTTGAGAGTGGGATTTGCAAATCCTCAGTTGTCCAATTTACAGAGGTTATTCTGTCCGATTTTCGTCTCCGTCCGATTTTCGTCTCCGTCCGATTTTCGTCTCCGTCCAATAAGAATTAAATTAGAAGAAGTATGCAATGTGATATGTCATGTGAATGAAGTTTAAAAAAGAAGAAGGAAAAGTTAGCTCGTATTTTCGTAAGTTAAGTCTTCCGTTGTTTCTGTTTGTATCATATGTATGTTAATTGAACCGGCTCGAGACGGGGATGTTACATTTATGGTATCAGAGCAGTTTCTCTAGGGAGTTACATGATATATAGCATGAGATGTTTGAAGTTGGATGTTCTCGAGTGTTTTCTTGGAGTGCTGTATATTGCATGTGTGATCACTGAGTGTGAGCGTAGCTAACTCATTCCTTAGTGTAATATATGCAGATATATAGTTCCTCCATGGAGGACTCGTAGGACATTTAATAATGATGATCCACCACTGGATCCTGATGTAGCAATTTTGGCTGCACTCCAACAAACTTGGACTACAACTAGGCAGAGAGAGCTTGAATTAATAATGAAGCATTCTATTTGACTATGATAAGGATGAGATTCCCTATGTGTATTATTATGGTTGTTGGGAATGTTAGTGAGGAATCATTCATATGGAAGGATGTGAAGTTTAAATATGATGACATGGAGTATTTTGCTGACTTTATTGTCTTGCATTTTGTCTCTGTGAATGTAATATTGAGAATGGATTGGTTATCTAAGTACTGTGTAAGGATTGATTGTTGCAGCAAGACCATTTCTAATTCCTCTAACAATGAAGTGAGAGAGTTTCCGGATATGTTTGTCCTTCGGGTTGCAAATGCCTTGA
>JAVKPL010011400.1:0-49583 GCA_032173675.1 Gastrolobium villosum | reverse complement strand
AGGGAACACCTGTAAGATGAGTCTGCCGCTTTCTTTCATAACAGAGCCGGGAATAACGGCTGGCATAGAAGTCTCTCGCACGCAAGGAGATGCATTTCTGGTACTGGTAGTACTGGACAAGCTCTTAGGGAATAATCTCTTTCTTATTTCTTCCTTTTTTTCCCATGACGACTAGGAACGGGCAAATCAAAAATTTCACTTCGAATTTCGGACCTCAACATCCTGCTGATCATGGTGTTTCACGATCAGTATTGGAAATGAACGGAGAAGTGGTGGAACGTGCGGAACCACATATTGGATCACTCCAGTGCGGCACGAAGCCGCTGACGCCGAGTCGGCTCCTATGCCGCTAGCTATGCCCTGCTTGGTCCCCCGGCACGGTGGAGGTCCCATAGCGCGTCATGAGCACCGGGCTAAGGGGCGGTTGAGCAACTCAAGCGAACCGCCCTACCTTACTAAAACATAAGGACAGAAGGGAGAAGGTTGTGAAGGTGGCCTCGTTATCCACACCTCCGGTCAGATGAATGGAGGACCGACCGACCCGGGTTTTCATGAGCGTTGGCGGGTCCTGGAGTGCCTGTCAAGGGCGCTAGCGCATACCCCGGGGTGATCATCACCACCTGCACCTCACATCTCGGCACAGCGGAACGTGTAACCTGCCTGCTGTCTCATTCAACTACATTTGTTCCTGTAATCCATAGCCTAACAGAACGCAGCAGCGAGGGACAACCCGCCCATACAACCAGCGGGGAGGATGGCACTACTGGCAAAGACCGTCCGGCGAAAACACCGCAGGCGCGAAGCGTGGTAGGCCTGTGCCGGGGAAGCATAGCATAGGTAGGAAAGAGAGCCTGGACGGTGGAAGAGCCAGGGGGCCGGTTCATTTGACGGAAATGGAAGGCTTTTCCCCTATTAGATTAGATAAGGCCCTCTGAAGTCAAGGGGAAGTGCATGAATTCTTGGAAAAAGAGGGAGCAAGCCTATAAAAAAAAATGAATGAAAGTGAATTCAATGAATAGATAGAGTCAACGGTACGACAGACAGCGCTGCCTACACGCGAATTAGCTTCCAGGGTCGAGCAGTCTCAATTTCACTACAGGATTTGCGAATGAATGCTGGGCTGGGCCACCTCGAATGGCGTGAGCCGCATGCGGGGAGACCCGCACGTACGGTTTTTAGGGGGATCTGGTCGAAAGACCGGCCGGCGCCCACCCGACTAGAGGGACTGAGAAATTAATAGAGTACAAAACTTATCTTCAAGCTTTACCTTATTCTGATCGTTTAGAGGGCGATCGCGGAGTCACTGAATGAAGTCCTCCGTTTCTTTCGGAGGTGCTGACCCGCAGCGAGGCAGAGATGACTAAGTGACATATGGAATATGGCGACGACAACAACATGTCGTAGAAGGAGATAACAGGTGGAGCCAACGATCCGCTAAGACTAACGTATCTACAACTCCATCCCCGAGCGGCAGTCAAACGGAGGCGTGAATGCAAGATGCCAGCGGAATGATCGGCCGGACAGAGGCTAGGGCTGCTTCCTTCCCACCGCGTCCTTCCTTGTGTGTCGGAGATCTAAAGCGAGTGCACCGGAAAAGAACGGGAACTGGGTCGATCTATTCTACGGCGAAGCATCCGAAGCATAACTGCACACTCACACGATCTCTCCTGTTTAATGCCTTTCTTTAACTTTAGCCTGTGCCTACGCCTACTCATCCCGAGTAAAATTCGATCTCCCTTCCCATGTGTGGTTTGAAAGCAAGATTCACCTCCATAAAAAGAATTCGAACTAGGCTACCTTCGCCTAGCTCCCCTCTTGGAACTGCATTCCTGGGTTCTCCCTTCTGGATGGATTGGTCGATCTCGGTTCTGTCTTCCCATGCCAGTTCTACCATTGTAAGTTGTTCGCTTGCATACGCTTCGTAGTTATATACCGTCTTCTTAGTTATATATATATATATATATATATATATATATATATATATATATATATATATATTGGACTTGGTAGTCGTAGGTTTCAAATGCTTAAGGTTATAGGTGCCGGCCACTTTAGTAACTTTAGGCGATACTAAGAAAGGGTTAGGATTCCTAACAAGGGGATTTAGCTTTTCTTTCAGTGCAAGTCTTTCTTTTAAAGAGTAACGTAGGGCGGTTGATAGTCTCTTTTGATCGTCGCAGTATCTAAGCGTCACGAGATTTCTTTCCCATTTATGATTACTATGTCATCTCCTGTCTCGAGGCTTGAGACGTATCGAGAACATTCTCTATATTAAAGTCTGCCAAGCCACTTATTAGATCAGAGTTCCTACTTCTCAATAAGCTTTCTCATAATGCCTCGGCTCCCTTCATTTTGACTATGTCATGAGACAGTTGTTACAGTTTTACTTATAAATTGGGAAGGGAATTCAATTCGTCCAATTCAAACGTGACTAGATCCTAAACACCTACAATGCTCTTATGCTTTCAAATGTTCTCACAAGAAATAAAGTGGGAGAATAAATAACCGTTCAAACTGGTTCCTATTGTAAAGTTTTCTAAAATAACAGAAAAGAGAAATGATTGTCACACTTTTAATGTACAAGGTGCAAGTAATATACTGTATAAATTTTTAGTGAGTCTAGATCTTAGCTTATCTTATACTCTCTATACTTCGCATTTCCTTGAGCCTTTCTACTTATAGACCAGGGCTGCTATTTGTTTCATACCTGAAATGAAAGAAAAGGCAAGCAAGTCAGGGATTCCTCGAGCTGCTATCTCGATACCGATCCTTGAAACCCTGAATGAAGGGCACTGCTTAGGTAAGAAAGAAGCGTTGATCCACTTATACTCGCTAGGGGTTACTCTATCACACGCATCCTAGCTTATCTCACTTCTTCCTTGAAGGTCCCACGGACTGTTCGAATCCTTAGCCTGTCCTTGATTAGCTTCCTATCACCTACGCCTCCTCCCAGGAAGTCACTATTCTTTCCTTTCTCCTGGCTCCTGAAGCTTTTGCATTTTTCAAAGGCCTTCACTCGATCTTCATTCTACTATAAGAACTCGAACCTGAGTCCATTACTATAGACCTATCCTTCCTACTTAACCGCTTAACGGCAGCTAGTGTGACACTCGAATCCAATTCGTGAGGCACATGTGCAAGGAAGCAAGCTAAGGCACTGAATGACCGATAAAATGGATTTGATCTACTGCATTGACTGGGGGCATTGCCGGAAACGACGCTTGGATGATACGTCTTTGCGTAAGCACCTTCAGCGAGACTGCATTCGATTGGTATGCCAGGTTGCCCGCTGGAACCATAAACTCGTGGGCGGATGAGGATGGTCGTAGATCAATACAGGATCGAGAAGAAGGGGCTGAACTTGAATGAAGCTTGGGTGGACGGGGTCGCTATCAAGGTGGATGACATTTGAGAACAATAGGGGAGCCAGAGGGAATAGATTGCATTGAGTTGGCTGGTTAGCCAGCGTTTCGATCAAAACTATGAAATGGGTACGGGCTTGACTGAACAGAGCCGGCTGCTTAGCTTCTGCTTGACAGAGATGGACGATGCATTGCCTACTGCACCAGTGTAAGGGCTTGCGTTGGCGTGGATCCAAGGTCATTCTAGCAACATTTTAGATGTTTATAGTATATCCGCTACATAGAATAGAGTTGACCGAACAAGGGGTCCCAATGTTCAATTAAGTCGAACTATACCTTGCGCGGTTCGAGTGGTCCCGTCATATGCGTCTTGTCTCGCAATGGCAGAAGAAAGAGATATCATTGCCAATCGGGAGGAAAGGAAGAGTCATTTACCTCTTTCTCCCTATCTATGTTTGACCCTATTTTGCTCCCCGGGCCTTAGCAGCCCACCCCATAACCCGCTTCCCTCGACTGCCTTCAGAGAAGAGGAGGGGATTTCGAAGAATGGAATTGAAATTCCTAAAGGTAGTTGACTTGCTTACTTGTTAGAGTCAGGAATCCTTGTAAATTTTCTCCGCAGGGAAATGGCTCCAAAGGACCTCTGCCTCTATCCTGACGAGGTTCTCGTTACCGATGGTAGTCGCGAGTTCGCGGAGTACACAACCTTAAGGTCGTGGGTCCGACAATGGCTTAACTACGTCAAGTGGTACTACAGGGTTGCAGTATCTCCAGGCGTAACCATCCAGGATCTCTTAGACGCACCATTCGTGAACCGGAAATGGCTGGTTGAATCGACCGACTCTCAGTTGGTCCGGTTCGGCCTTGTCTGGAAGGTTTTCGATTTGGTTGCCCTAAGGCGTTTGGCCTGTTAAGCCAATGTCCTAGTCGCTGCAGCGATTACGGATACCTCTCAGGCATCTCTACTCTGTGAGTCCCGCAAAACGCTTTCTTTATGTTTTGTGAGTTGACTCCTTATGCTAGAACCAACCTGGCCTACTGGTCTTGTAAACCGATAGTTCCTTTTGGTTTGACACCCCATATATATATATATATATATATATATATATGGGGAAGGATATTGTGACAACCAAGTTGTGTTACTACCAAGTGACTACCAATCAATCTCAATGTTATATCGATTATGTTGATCCAACAGTTATATTTATTTCCATCTTTGTATGGTCATGATTTTCCAAATTTAATACTTTATATTTATTTTCATCTTTGTATGGTTATGATTTCCGATATTTGATGCTTTCACTTTAAATATGGGGAATCATGACCATACAAAGATGAAAATAAATATAACCGTTGGATCAACATAATCGATCTAACGGTGAGATTGATTGGTAGTCACTTGGTAGTAACGCAACTTGGTTGTCACAATATCCTTCCCCTATATATATATATATATATATATATATATATATATATATATATATATATATATATATATATATATATATATATATATATAAGTCAAAAAAGCGTATTCTTCTCTCTTCTTTATCTTCGCTGAAAAACATTTCGTCAGAAAATCACCGTTCATCCATGGCAGACTGGTCACAACTTCCGAAGGAACTCCTTCATCTAATATCTGAAAACCTTGACAGCGCACTCTATCGCCTTCGTTTCAGATCCGTCTGTTCCTCATGGCGATCATCCTCATCCCCCATTTCCAACAATCACATTTTACCCTTTAAGTTCCCAATCCTCTCCAACGATTCCAACAACAACCCTTCAACCTTCTCCCTCTCCAAGCGCACCCTATTCCTCATCACCCCACCCCATCATCATCATCATCATCAACAACAACAAACCCTTCAACCCTGGTTGATCAAAATCGGCCCAGACGCAGGTGGCAGAACCGAGCTCTGGCACCCTCTCACACGCATCCCAATCAAGCCTTTCGCATCTCATTTTCCCCAAGCGTTGGACCTCTACGAACTACCCGTGTTTGATTTGGGTCACGAGTTCGTCCTCAACGTTTTGGGTCCTCGCTCTTTAAATTCCTTGTACATGGAAAAGGTGGTTTTTTCGTGTCTGGGTTCGGGTTTCGTTCTTCTCACGATTCATGTTTCTGGGAGACTGGCTCTGTTCAGGTCTGGTGATGTGGATTGGATCATAATTCCCGACATGCCGACACCGTACGATGATGTTTGTGTTTTCAAGGGGAGACTTTGCGCTGTTGACAACTCGGGTCGGACCGTGGTGGTCGGGTTGGACTCGAGTGTGGGTTTGGTGGCTGAGCCTGTGTTTGGTGGTGACAAGAAGTTCTTGGTGGAGTCTGAGGGTGAGTTGTTGTTGGTGGACAAGTATATAGTGGACTCTGATTATTTGTGTGTGCTCGAGGATGATGGTGATTACGTTGATGATATTCATGAGGTTGGGTGGGAGAGAGCTGTGAGGTTTGATGTGTATAGGCTTGAGGAGGAGGAGAAGAAGTGGGTGGAGTTGAGGAGTTTGGGGGATCGGGTTTTGTTCTTGGGGGATGATTGTGCATTTTCTATTTCTGTGTCGGATTTGTCTGTTGGCAAAGGGAGCTGTTTGATTTTCAGAGATGATGATTACTTCAATATTAATGATATGGAAAGTGGGTTGAGTGTTTTTCATTTGGATGAAGGTCGGATTTCGCCTTTGTCTGATTATCCGGGTTTTTCCAAGTTGTTCTGGCCCCCTCCGGACTGGATCAGGTTGCAGCATTGATGGAGAGTATGTTACATTGAACTTTTTTTTATGTTTTCCTACGTAATTGTGCTATAAATATCTGCATTGCATGAATGTGTTATGTGACACCATTTGGTACTTAGTTCCATTGTAGTTCTACAAAAGCATAAGATGTCCTGTCTTTTTTAAACTATCGTAAATGAGGTTTTACTTCATTGTTAATTTATACGTTTGACTACTAATAAGCAAGGAATTGATAAGTATTTTCTATTAGGATAGGAGCTAGGTTGTCAGTAGCTGCCTGTAACGCCGCTAAACTGCTACCGTAGCAGAACGCGTCGCTACGCGACATTGGTCGTAGCGGAAGGTAGCGGCGTAGCGTAGCAGAAGGTAGCGGCGTAGCATAGCGGCAATACCGCTACCCGCTGCACCGCCACAACACTCCCATGTTGGAATTTGATGGAGAATCTGGAGATGATGATGATTTTCTTCATTAGTTCACTTCTTGTACTTGACTATTTGACAATTTTATTGTTCGTTTGTGTTTAATTTTGGATTTTTCCTTTATGTTCCTTGTATTTGACATTGATTGTGGAATTATGTGTTTGATTTTGCGTGACTTCTTATGTTTGAGCATTAATACTAAAAGTGGTATTGCCTCGTTTCTTGACTGTTATTATAATATATATGGAATTAATACTTCACCGTAGCGGCAATACCGCTACCTGCTACACCGATATACCATTTTCTGGGTCAGCCACTACTGGCCGGTAACTGCTACTGACAACTATGGTTAGGAGTATAGGTTTGTGATGTAAAGTGAAGAAGTATAGGTCTTTGACATAGTTCATTGATTAGAAGAGCTCCTCTAGCTAATATCACATTGCTGAAAAGTGTGATGATATAGAAAAGCACTGTGCAATTAGTCTCGCATTGCTTTCTTTCAAAGTGAAAAGCAGTTAATTAATCTTGAACAAGAAATTATCGTTTCTTGGACTGCCATCATTTGTGGGGTATATTGAGTTTGGTCGTTTTAAAGAAGCTATTGGTTTGTTTAGAGGGCCATTGGAGATGAGTTTGAGGCCTGATAGTTTTGCTCTTGTTCGTGTTTTATATGCTTGTTCTCATTTAGGGGATTTGATTAATGGACTGTGTATGGATAGGGTCGAGAACAGAGTGGAGTGACAATAGGAAGTGAGTCTGTTACGTAGTATGTTCTAGAATGTCCAGCCTTTGAGTCGAGGGAAGAGTATAACCTCTGTTATTAGGTTGTTTAAGTGAAGGCTCATGTTCTTGTCGGGATTATTGGTAACACTCTGATGTCTCCAAGGTCTAAAGTCTCAACTCATTGTTTGCTTCAAAAGTTGTCACACATCAGATTTTCTCTTGCATATGTTGAAATGGAATTTTATGTTCTCTTAACTCTTTACATAATATTCTGTAAAGAATCTTGGGATACACCACCCGAAAAACTAGATCAAAGGGTGGGAGTGCCCAAGGCCTTATAAAGGCCACATTAGTTGCTTATTCAACCAATGTGGGACTATATATCTCAACATATTCTGAAAGGGGAAAAGTGAAATATATGACTTCTTACGCCTGCCTTGAATATAGTGGTTGATCGGAGATAGTTTTACTGCTTTCAGATGGAGAAATGGTCACTTGTTAAATGCACCTGCTTACCTAACACCACAATTCCTCCCATCCCTCAATTTGAAGCAGCAATTTGGGTCCAAAGATGAACTTGAAAGTCGCCGTCATATTGGAGAATGCAATTACTTTTCTCAAGGTGGTCTGTAATGATTGCAAATTGAGCCCTTGAATTACAGATTTGCTGACTATTTTTCCATTCCCTGTGGACCTAATTGAGGTTCTGGAAAAACTTTGCGTGACAGAGCTATTAATTGGGAGAACTTTAGCATAGATTTTGAGATCAACTTTACAAACAACTTAGACCAGTCAGCTGGTGGAAGTCTAGCAGGAACGCACATATTCTGTACCAATCGCATTTACATAAATTGTAGTCTATTGCCGGGGACTAATATACAAACTTTTTGCCAAAAAATTGTACTATCGGTTTTCTTTATGATAAAAATGGATTGAGTTTCTTTACACCTCTCAAAGTTGTCTCTATTGCACAGCCAATGGTTCTACTATTATATTGTTGGATTTTCTGTAAGGACTATAGGTCTGTGATGTAAAGTGAGGAAGTATAGGTCTTTGACATAGTTCATTGATTAGAAGAGCTCCACTAGCTTATACCACATAGCTGAAAGGGTGATGATATAGAAAAACAATGTGCATTTAGCTTCACATTGCTTTATTTCAAAGTGAAAAGCAGGTGATTAATCTTGAACAAGAAGCTATTGTTTTTTGGACTGCCATCATTTACGGGTATATTGAGTCTGGCCATTATAAAGAAGCTTTTGGTTTGTTAAGAGGGCCGTTGGAGTTCGTGTTTTAATGCTTGTACTTGGTTGGGGGATTTGATAATGGACAGTGGATAGACAAATATATAACTGAGAGTGGTTTGCACATGAATGTCTTTATGGCCACCTCTTTGGTTGATATGTATTGCAAATTGTGGAAACATGGAAGAAGCACATTGTGTCATTAATGGAATGCTTAAGAAGGATATTGTTTGCTGGAGTGCCATGATTCAGGGTTATGCCTCCAATAGGCTTCCCAAAGAAGCACTTGACTTGTTCTTTGAAATGCAGAAAGAGAATCTGAAACCCGATTGCTATGCCATGGTGGGAGTTCTTTCTGCATGTGCAAGGTTGGAGCTGGACTTGGGGAATTGGGCCAAGGGTTTGATAGATGCTAATGAGTTTTTCCCTAATCCTGTCTTAGGTACTGCAATGATTGACTTGTTTGCAGAATTTGGAAGCATGGCCCAAGAGTTGGAGATTTTCAAAATGAAGGGAAAAATTTGTGTGGTCTACAAATTATGGTCCTGGAAAAACTTTGCATGACAGAGCTACTAATTGGGAGAACTTTAGCATAGTGTTTGAGATCAACTTCACAAACAACTTAGACCAGTCAGCTGGTGGAAGTCTAGCAAGAACACACATTGTGTAGCAATTGGTTTGCAAGTCATACTGCATTCGCATAAATTATAGTCTATTACTGCGTGCAAATATACAGACTCTTTAATAAAAATTGAACTATGGATTTTCTTCAACGTATAAATGGATTGGGTAAGGGAGCGAACCAGAGTAATGGTAAAGCTGTTCTTTCATGATTGAAAGGTCATGGGTTCGAATCCAGGAAACAGTCTCTTTGCAATTATGCAAGGGTAAGGCTGCGTACAAGGATTACCTCCATCCCACACTCGCTAGTCGGGTTTAACGGGAAATGGTTTTATAAATGGATTGGGTATTTGTACACCTTTTGAGTGTCTCTACTGCAAAGTCAATAATTCTACTATTTTACTGCTCAGAAGTTCTTAATACATAATACAAAATTTTGAAGTATTGTACATTGTAGAGATTGGATTCTTCCTGCTGATTGTTTCATCTGTCCTTTCCTGGTATTTTTATAAGTAGAACTGATATTTTTTAAATATTACACTTTGACAGGTTAGGTTGTTGAAAATGGAACAAAGTGGCAACATGTCTGCATACTAGAGGTTTGTCCAAAGAGAGAATCAGACCCTTTTTCTCTGCCATGTTAACGTTGTCATTGTTTCTGGAATGGATTGTACTGATTCTTTGGTTTGCTGATTCAGGATTGTACCTGAGTCTTCCTCAATTCCTATGAAGTTTCTCTGTTTAGAAAGCAAATCAACTTTGAAACCCTCCACTGATTACAAATTCTTAAGTAGTGTTCATATTCTGTAACATATGCTATTACTGGATTAGTTTTCTGATCGGTTCTGTTGCACCTAGTTTATGATATTTTATCTGCTTCTTTAGTGGGCCCAGATTTTATAGTTCATCAACCTAGCCCAAATGATAATAATAATAATAATAGTAAAACTAAAATAAACCAAGCATGCTAATAATCTCGGCTATTCACTTTGCTTAATATGATTTTATATTTTCAATATTTTTTTATCAATAACAAGTCTAATTATATATGATTTGTGTTTTAGAAATGAAAAAGAATTATAAATTGCATAGAAAAAATAAAGGATTTTACTTGAAAATATAATAAAATTACTTACCTGGAAATAATTAATTGAGTGATTATTAGTTGTAACAAAATCTAGCACTGATATGCATCAATTCATGAAACTATCTTTATTAATTTGCAAATTTATGTGAGGTGCCTCTTGCCTTTTTTTAAGCTATCAAATCTTATAATCGATATAACTATTGTTATCCTAGTCACCTCACATATGTTTTTTTTTTTTTACTTTAAAACGTAAAGGTGTAAAACTTAAACATTAATCAAGCGAGAAATATCTGAACAAATCATATACTTTAGGGAATAATATTGATCTTACACATATTCCCCACATATGATTGTTTCTGGTCTTTTCAAAACCTACGTTTATCGGTACTTCGATTTTGATCTGTAAGCTGATATAGAGATGTACGAGAGATATGTGGTGATAGTTGAAATTTATTTTTCTACTTTAACAATGTCATTTCTCATTTTCAAGTTTAGTTAGGTTAGGTGATTATAATAAGAATGAATGTTCTGAAATAAACATTACTATAATTGTAGGATCAAGCTTTTCATAACAAATGTGTTCAGATATATAGTCCCACATTGGTTGTATATGTAACTAATGTGAAGTTTATAAGGCCTTGGACATTCCCGCCCTTTGAACTAGCTTTTGGGGTGGTGTATCCTAAGGTTTTTAACATGGTATCAGAGCCTCGCCGTCCCGCTTTCTCTTGTGCACTCTCTTAGCACAGGTAGCTTGGGCGTGTTGCATCATCCACTCTTTAAGCCCAATGGGCTCTCGTGTGAGGGGGCGTCTTGAGATATATAGTCCCACATTGGTTGTATATGCAACTAATGTGGTTGTATCATCCACTCTTCAAGCCCAATGGGCTCTCGTGTGAGGGGGCGTATTGGGATATATAGTCCCACATTGGTTGTATATGCAACTAATGTGGAGTTGATAAGGCCTTGGACACTCCCACTCATTTGAGCTAGTTTTTGGGGTGATGTATCTGAAGGTTCTTAACATTACTATAATTGTAGGATTAAGCTTTTCATAACAAATGCAATAGAAAAACTCTTAACATACATGAAACACTCTTTGACCATGACTATCAACATGTTTAGTTAATATTCCTTTTTATAGAAAAAGTGAAAATTTAGCTTACTAATATAAATGACAATCGTTGATTTTCGTCCATCAACGGCTGAGATGGAGAGTAAGACTTAAAAGTCTTACTCTGGAGTCAAAAGAATCTTCCCCATCCCTATATATTAATATCAACAATACTTTAATTCTAAATTTATTGAGGTATCTGGTAGATGAATCGAAATAAAAGGTACGAAGGGGTAAAATAAAAATAAATAATATGTGCGTGTGTATATATATATATATATATATATATATATATATATATATATATATATATATATATATATATATATATAAAATAAAAGGGGTGTAGAAAAAAAAAAAATAAAAGAAGAAGAAGATGGGGAAGGGAAAAAGAGAGAAAGGAAAGGAAGGGGAAAATAAGAAGAGGGGGGAGATGAAGAAAAAAAAGGATTAAAAAGGGATCATATGAAATATATAGATAACAATGAGGTTAACCCTGCACCATGCACACCATTTGCTATTTTATATCTCACTCCATTAAGTCTTTCTTTCTTATCCATGTCTTGTTGAGTATAAATTAAAACAAGGGCTTTGAATCTCTCAAGCAGCGACAGATTTACACAAAAATATTTTTTGAGTCACATGGCAGGAGAAAAGAGTTTTAGGAGAAACTATTCTCTCTTAGGGGTGTTTGGTATAAGTTTTTGGGTTTATCATCTATTATTTAACATAGTCATAAAAAATTTCCTACACACATAACATTTTGTGGAGCCCGCAACAAAAATAAATAAATTCTGGCACGCAAAACGAATCTCTATAACATAACACAATCACTTTTCCTACAACATAACTCTTATAAAACCCTAAGTTTTTTGGTTGAAATGCTGGGGAAGTGGGTTGGGATTTTTTTTTACCATATTTGATATGAGTAAAAGTAAAAAAAATACTAAGATACTTTTTTCCTCGTCATTCCCATTTTTAACTACACATGAAAAAAAAAATTCCATCCCACCCCTATTATTATTTTTTTTCTACCAACCCAGGAAACATATTTTCATATTTTGAGACAAAAATGCCCGTATACAATATATCAGTAGATGTATAAAAATGGGTAATTTTTTCATTTTGGTTGAGATTTCCATCAAAATTTTACACTTAATCAAATATAACATCAGTAAAATTAACCAAATTTTTTTGGAAAAATTTTGGCCTACCAAATACCTTTTCATAAGTTATTTGAAAAAAAAATAATTCATACCATAGTCTCAGAAATCTTTTTTTTTCAATAAAAAATTTTTCCCCTGTACCAAACATCCCTAAATAAATAGGCACACACATGTTTTCTGTTTTGGACCAATTTTATGGTCCAAGTTCATGTACAGGCTCGTATAAACCAATTCAAGGGGTTTTGATTCCGCTGAATCCATTCTTGGGGAGGAGGATGAACCTTTAGCCATCACTGGTTCCCGCATTCCGGATTAGTCCCATAGCTGACTTAAGGAGTCGAAACTGTGGGAATACCAGAGGAAGCCAACTCATCTCAAAAAAATAATTAGAGTCGGGTAACTAAAAAAATCAATTCAAGTGGTTACTTTTCTCCCTAGAGCAAAAATTATAAATCTTATAATAGGAGATCTATAAATCTTATAAATCTCTCTCCCCCAGTAAAACTCACCACCATACATTTAGTATTGTGTTGTGGTATCTCACTAAATTGACGAAATGATTATGGCTCAGATTCTCTCTCATCATCAAATTTATCCATTTTAAAGGCATTTTGCATCTATTACATTTATGAACTATTACTTTGCTAAAATATAAAATAACTTTGTCCTCAACACAAGTCATCTTTGAGATAATCACATAGTGACTCCTTGAAAAACTTTGGTCCGTATCACTAGCATCTCTGGAGCATTATACTTTACCTTTAGGGGGTGTTTGGTAGAAGGACTTTTTTGAAATTCTTGGGAAAATGAATTTGGGAATCCTATTTATCTATGTTTGGTAGAAGGTTTGTAAAATTTATCCCGGAAATCCAATTATCCTAGGAATTGGATCTATGTACAAATTGTGTTTCAAAATCCAATTATCCTGTGAAAGAAATTTGTGAATTCTTTGGTTTCGATGATATGCAGTTATGTATGTTTTTCTTTGATCTTTAGCCAAGAAGATAAAAATGTGGTTCAGATATTCTGTAGAGAAGTAAGCCCCATGGTATCAAGAATCTTCAATGGCTGCAACGTCAGTGTTTGCTAATGGGGCTACTGGCACTAGGAAGAAATATCCAGAAAAATTGAAATATGTAAATTGTGCTTGAAAATGGGTTTGAGGTTATTTTTGTATATTCACCCCGTATTCCCAACAATATTTTACTAACAACCAAACATAGACTTAGTAAATTTAGCCGATATTCCCGGTAATATTTTGGCCTACCAAACAACTTTTTGGTAACATTCCCGGAAAACTTAATTCCTGACCATATTTCCAGTAATCATGATTCCAGGATAAAAAAATATTTCTCCTGTACCAAACGCCCCCTTAAAGGGATGCAGACCTAAACTATCTTATACTAAGAATTTACTTTTGACCTTGAAGTAATTTATTTTAAACTCAAATATTTCAGTTAAAAAGGAACCCTGCCAAAACAAAAAAATACAAGGTTTTTTTTTTTTTTTTGAAATTTTGCTTTTCTTTTAAAAATAAATATCTTTTGAAATGCCCTATATTTTTTTCCTTATATCCTAAAACAAAGTTATTTTGGATGATAGAAAATAACTTTATCTTATATAATACGAAAAATATTAATACATATTATTTTTTTTTTAAAAATTCATATGATTTTTTAAATTTTATAAATCCATATTGTCCTTTCTAATGTTACAAAATCCATTAAAATGTAATCTTATTAAATCTTAATTATAAAAAGAATCTTTTAAATAAATCTTATAAATTCATATTGTCCTTATAAATCTATTAAAACCTTTCAAACTCTATAGGATTTTTTATTCTAATCTTTTTTTTTTAATCTTAATCAAACTCACCCTTAAATGCAAATTAAAATCTCTTAAATCCACTCGTAAATTGTTTGATACGAGGATTTTCCAAGAAAAATTCAGGGATAGTGGGGTGGGGCAAATTTGTTTCCAACATAACTGAAAATAATCTCAGGAAATTTTTTTTCTCCATTATTCCATTTTACACATTATATTCCCAAATGTAAATATCATATGATACATGGTACTTTTACTTTTCCACAGCATCAATAGAACCAACCTAACATTTCCAAAAAACAATTAAACTTACCAAATACCTCTTCCTAACTTTTCTCCGAAAAAAATTTCCCATCACATTTCCAAAAATTATTTTTCCCTATAAAAAAAAATTTGATGTTTGTCATTTTAAATGATATAAGTTATGTCATTTTAGGAGAGAGATATATACAAGGATTGGAAATCATGGGAAAGAAAGTGAGTGATTTTTTTTTAATTTAAATTTTAAATAAAAATTTATTTTATGTGTATCTCTCTTCTAAAATAACATAAATTTATGTCATTTAAAATAATAAACACTTTTCCAAAATAAATAAATAAATATCTCCCGTGCCTTTTAAAAAAGTTAAGTAAATCCAAACATAGAGTGTGCACACATGAACTGAAACCATGAATCAGTGGGTCATCCAAGGGGTCCAAAATCCATAAAAAGTAATTGCACACACTGTCAATAAATATCATCACTGTTTTTCGTTTCCAAAACCACACTCTCCCGCCATCATCATTCCATCCTCCAAAAGAGAGTCAAAAAATGGACCTTCCCGTCATAGATCTCTCACCATATCTACAGGGAAATTCCGGCGAGTGGGACCCACAAATCAACGCCCTATGCGGCGAGGTAAGCCGCAGCCTGAGGGAGACGGGAGCACTAGTAGTGAAGGATCCGCGGTGCTCCGTTGAAGACAACGATCGCTTCATCGATATGATGGAGAGGTACTTCTCCAGCCCTCAACAGTTCAAGCTCCTCCACGAGAGGCCCCACTTGCATTACCAGGTAGTTCTCTTCTCTTTGCGAAATGGGTCTCTTTACTTTTCCCTAAAGTTTCATTCTTTTTTTCTGTGAATCAGGTTTTGCCTTTGACTTGTAAGTAAATTTAATTTTTTTAAATTATTATTATTATTATTTTGGGGTGATAATTTTCTAAATTGTTCTGGGCTTAGGTCCTTTATGGTTGAAGGCATTCTTCCATTTTTAAAGTTTTTAATTCAGTTTTTGAAGGGCCGGCTTGGCTCAGCGGTAAGCTTGCTTGCCGTGGTGTGTCAGGTCGCGGGTTCGAATCAGTCTCTCTGCAAAAAAGCAGGAAAAGACTGCCTATAGTATTCCCTTTCCCAGACACTCACGAATCACGAAGTGGGTATTTGAACTGGGTCCTCCCTCGGCCCTTGTGTCGCAATTTATAGAGATTTTATGGACATTGCAAATGGGCAATACTAGCAGCATTTTAGGAAGCAGAAAAAAGATCATCAATGGTTAGGGCCTTCATTCAGGAATCAGTACTGTGATATAAAGCATTATAATGGCTTTTGGATCATTTAGTTCAGGAAGAAAATTGGATTAATATGCAGCTAAAAATGTATTTGTTGTAGAGTGCGATTTGTTTTTGTGATCTGGTAGTTTTGGGGGGTGAAGATAATAAATGGTGCTTCAAATGGGTGTTATAGGTTGGGGTTACACCGGAAAGAGTAGAAGTTCCAAGAAGCTTGGTTGATGAAGAAATGCAAGAGAAACTGAAAGCTATGCCTAAAGAGTACCAGCCACATACTCCTGTTGGGCCTGATCTCAAATGGCGATACTTTTGGAGAATTGGTCCTCGACCATCAAAAACCCGTTTTCAGGTGTTGTGCCTCTCTCTTTTGGTTTGCTTAATGACATATGTTTGCTAGTATTGTTTCCTTCTAAAGTTTATCTCAATTGTGCAGGAACTCAATGCAGAGCCAGTAATTCCTGAAGGTTTCACTGAATGGAAAGAAACCATGGATTCCTGGGGATACAAAATGATCGCAGCAATTGAAGTGAGTTATTTGATTATTATTTTTCTCATACTATTTCTAAGGTGCGTGATAAAAGGGGGCTAACTGGAGCAGTGGTAAAGTTGTTCTTTCATGACCGAAAGGTCATGGGTTCGAATCCAGGAAATAGCTTCTTTGCAATTATGCAAGGGTAAGGCTGCGTAGAAGGATTTCCTCCTCACTCGCTAGTCGGGTTTATCGGGGAGTGGTTTTTTTTTTTTCTTTCTAAGGTGCGTGATCTAAATGTGCATATTTCATACTAGGTGGTTGCTGAAATGGCAGCTATTGGGTTTGGTCTTCCAAAGGATGCATTCACTTCTCTTATGAAGCTGGTGAGCACATCAATTGCTTCCTGTTGATTAGATATTTGTTAAATAAACAGTTAACATTTACTCATGGGAAGGCAAAAGAAAAATACAACGGAAATGAGTTGATTAAAGAACTCATGTGATATTAAAGATGAACACTTTGAGATGGATTTTAAACAAAAATAATGTGGGACACCATTCACAATCTCATCTAGTTGATTATATTACTGCATAGTACAGCATTATCATTTGAAGTTACCCATTTTCTATTTGGTGCGAAGGTTCACCCAGTTTCAGTGGCAGACTGGCAGTGTTTTACTGTAACAGAGTTGTCTTCATGCTTTGTTTCATATACTTTCTTTAGTTGTTTGATAGTTTCCCCTGCTTAAAATTAGATTAGTATCCGACAAGATTGAGACACATGCATTTTTTTTATGATGCCTCCAAAAGCAGCAGGATGGTTTACTTGTGGGAATAGATATACTGCAGAAATCCCTTTTGTAAAGGAAAGCATAAGTTCTCTAAGAAATCTGCCTTACTCTTGGCTGGTTCAAAATTAACAATGTATTTCTTTTTCACTTTAATACAATGCTAGCCTTTCCCAGACCCCACAATGGTAGGAGCCTCATGGACTGGGCTGCAACTTTTGTTACTTCAATAAATTGGAGGTTTTAGTCAAATGATATGACCACCTAATGGGCTATACCCCAACCTTTTAACAATGTAATTTATTTAGTAATGCATTTATATTTATGCATGTCGAGAAGGAATAATTTCACTTTAATAAGCTCCTTTTTGCCAATTTCTAATAGGCATTAATATTTTCTACTTGTCACATTGTGTAAAGAACCTTGGGATACAATACACTACCTCAAAAACTAGCTTTTGGGGTGGTGTATCCCAAGGTTTTTTACAGAACACTAAGGCTCTGATACCATGTAAAGAACCAATTCAACCCAAAAGCTTAAGCTGCTGGGTGAGGCTACATTAATGGTTTTATGTATCTCAACACATTGCAGCATTTTTCAACTGTAAAATTGAATGATGGCTTGAACCATACTCGTACCTGCATAACTCTTCATGTGATTACCTGTGTTTTTGTAGTGATTGTATAATGGATTGTCTTTTTTTGCAATGTACTAGGGCCCACATCTGTTAGCTCCAACAGGGAGTGACCTTCAAAGATATGGCCAGGAGGGAACTGTTTTTGCAGGATATCACTATGACCTTAACTTTCTAACAATTCATGGTAGAAGTAGATTTCCTGGCTTAAACATCTGGTTAAGAAATGGACAGAAAGTTGAAGTGAAGGTTCCTATAGGATGTCTTCTTATTCAGACAGGAAAACAGGTATTGGAAATAACCTGAATCTGCAGATGTTTGATCAGAAGGAATTCAAAGTTTATATTGCAGTTTGAAACATGTACCTGATTCCTTGTCGTCTCGTATCTCCTGTCTTTCTGATCAAAATGGCCTTGCCAATTTTCTTCTTTTGTTTGTCCTCTACTTTTTGAACTATTTATCAAAGTTACCTATCTCAAGTAAGTAAATGGTATTTCAATTTTATATATATGTTGGAGGCGAGTCTTGGAGTAACAATAATGTTGCTCCTCATGACCAGTAGGTCACGAGTTTGAGTTCGGAAAACAATTTCTTTGCAAAAATGCTAGGATAAGACTGCGTATAATCGACTCTCATCCCTACTCTTGCAAGTCAGAGAGCCCTGTGCACCGCGATTTTCCCTTTGCCCATTATGGTCTATGCATTACCTTTGGGACTGCAAGTTTACTTAATTTGACAGCTCTCTTTGATAAATGTGATTGATTCTTTAGATTATCAATGCCCTTTTTTTTTGGGTTTTGTTTTTATTGTTTTAAAATGCAGATAGAGTGGTTAACTGGAGGGTACTGTATAGCTGGCATGCATGAGGTAGTTGTCACAAACAGGACAATTGATGCAATCAGTATTGCACAAGAGCAAAAACATAGCTTGTGGAACGTCTCTTCAACGGTGATTGAGGACAAAAAGATGGTCTTTTTTTTGTACAATGAAAGAAGAGTTTAATGAAATTAGAGTTTCGTGAGGGTTATATTGACTGGTAACATTTTGTGTGTCACATGTAGTTGTTTGCGCACATAGCATCAGATGCGGTTCTGAAGCCCTTGGGACATTTTACAGAATCGCCGTTGGCAAGCAAATATCCACCTATGTGTGCAGGAGAGTATGTAGAACAAGAGCTTGCAGTAATCAATCTCAAGGGAAATAAATGACAACTTTCATGGTTGACAATTGTAATAAAAAGTTAATACATTCTTCTTTCATTGGATGCCACAAACTTTTTAAGCTGTTGGGATAAAACCATTGGATTTTTTTTTTTTAAGTGCTTGGAAGAGTTTTTGGGCAGAAAAATTATGTTTGATATCAATCAATCAAACACAATTATTTGTTCCAATTTTCAAATGTTTATAATGCATTCTATAATGGGAGTTACTTTTCTTATCTTACATTAAAAAATAATTCTCCTACATTCATATTTTTCTAATGGGTTTCACAAGATTTTTTCTCTCTCACCTTCAACTCTTTTTTTTCTCTCCTATTTTTTGTTTGAGCATGAGATAATAATTCTCTTATGCAACATAAGAGAAGTATTATCCTTCTATAATATGTGTATTTTTTTTTTTTGGTAATCATAATGTGTATGTGTATTTAATAAAGTGTGCCTACAAAGAAGAAATAAGAAGTTAGGGTCTGTTTGATTGTGTTCTGATTTTTTTGTTCTTAAAATTGTTTTGTAAAATAGTTATGCAAACAGTTGTTTTTTATGTTTTTTTCTTTTTGAAAGTTAAAAATCAAAACAAAAAACAAAAATAACTCATATATATTCTCTAAATTTGATTTAAAAAAAAAAACGGTTATAGTTTCCAAGACAGATTTAGTTTTTTAATTTTTTTTCTGAAAACTAAAAAATTGTTTTGCAAAATAGAAATCAAACAGAGCCTAATTTCTTTTTTCAATTTTTGTTCTTAATTGATTCATGCTGTGTGAACACCTAATCTTCCCTCAAAAATTTAAAAAAGATGAAAAAATAAATTAAATTATGAACCCCTATTTTAAAAAAATTAAGAAATAAAATAAAAATAGAGTAAAGTACTTTTTGGATTCTTAACAAATATTACGGGACTTAATTTAATTGCTTAAAAAAAAAAAAAGCCGACCATGTCTTTTTAAAATTCAAAGAAGACCCATGCTTTTAATGTGGGTCTTTTTTAAATTTTAGTGGGACCAAAAAGATTAAAATAGGCTCCATGATTTTTGTTAAGGATCCAAACATAAAAATATAATTAAATAGTAAAAACATGATGGCATGCTGAAAGTGACTTTGCTCCCCATTACGAAGCAAAAACAAATTTGCTCCCCATTACGAAGCAAAAACAAAAGAGTCAAAACAAAAGAGTTGTTTTGAGTTTAACGCTGGCAAATAAAATTATGCAAAGGAGAGGGAAGCATTTGAAAAATAAAGAAGGGAACTTGAACAACAAACACCAAAGCACTGACCACCAATGGGATGGAGTAGAGGAGAATATACTTGTGTTGGGAGAGAGGCGCAAAGGGTCACTTAGAGTGGCGGGAATTCTTCCACGGAGATAAAAACAAAAACTCTTAAAGCGGATTCAATTCAAAACCTTAAGGCGTTGGATGGAGACCCTTTTAATGGTTTATATTATTCTCTAACAAAGAGTAACTAGAGTTTCTATTCTTTGTGCTAGAAGGTTCAAACTTTATTTAAGAGTTTGGTTCAAACTATAGCCTTTATGACTCAACATTAACTATGCTGCATTGTTTCTTATTGTGACAGTGCATTAGTCATGGCTATTTCTAATGAAAGTGAGGTACTAAGAACGATGAAGGTATGTTATTAATTTTTTCTTTTCATCATTGACTTTGGTTCTGCCTACGATAACTCCAAACAATTCACTACTACATGCAGGGCAAATTTGAAGCAATGTTAATATGTTTCGTTCTTGGACTCGGATCCCTTATTGCATTGAACAGTTTGTGGACAATGGGAGATTACTACTACAAATTGTTTCCAGTAAGATCCCATGATTTCAGCAGTTTCCAGTAGCAGTCTTCAATGACTACATGAAATTGGAAAACAAAAATAACACTCTTATAGTTCCAAGTTCATCTCACACTTTCTAATCGGGTTTAACGCGAAATGATTTTTTTTTTTTTGTAGTTCCAAGTTCCAACTGCAATAGATATGTTACATTCATCAGCCAATGATTTCCCTTTCATTTTTTTTTTTTTGGTCTGTGCTGTTCACATGAAATTTCCTGTCACATAATTATGAGACACTGAAAAGAGGCGAACCGGAGCAGTGGTAAAACTATTTATTTTTATAGTTCCAAGTTCCAAAACAGTTTCTTTGCAATTATGCAAGTTACATTCATCAGCCACTGATTTCCCCTCAACTTTTTTAACGGGAGTTTTTTTTTTTTTTTTTTTTTTATAATTATGAGACACTGGTCTAACAGAAGTTTTTCCTACTCAGAAGAGATACCATCCTTTGCGTGTATTCACTGTCATTTATCAACCATTTGCACTTTCAATCATGATGATACTGACTCACTATGAGTCAAGGATCAATACAAGGATGAGGAACTTAAGTGGATACACACTTTTCTTCGTTGGATCTTTGTTAGTTCTTCTTGTAAGTACAGCTTTTCCAATTTTGTAACATTTTTTTTGTTTTATAAGGGGTAAAATTTATGCTATTGGTATATCATTTATTCTGGTTTGCTTATAGTATAATAGCTTCAGAATATTTGGTGTGGCAGTTGGATCTAGCAACATCAGGGAGAGGGGGAATAGGACCTTACATTGGTTTATGTGCACTTTGTGCTTGTTTTGGAATTGCACATGCTTCTGTACAAGGTGGCATGGTTGGAGACCTCTCTTTTATGTGTCCTGAGTTCGTTCAGGTTGGTCTTCCTCATAATTACTTTCTATGTTGTTTGGAAATTTTTGTATTTTGAAAAATTCTTTGTTGTAAATATTAGTTATTTATCTAATTATTATTATTTGTTGTATTGGGCCAAGCTCATTAGATCAAGTATTAAGTCAAGTTTTAGGTTTTTATTCTCTATAAATAGAGACCTCTTTGTACAAATTGTTTACACAATTAATAATATTTTTATGATTACCCTTTTCAAGTTGGTATCAGAGCTCTCGATCCTAAGGGCTCTGCTTTCGCGCCTACGAAACCTTTTATTCTTTTTTTCGTCTCTCGCTGCCATCAGCTGCCACCGGAAAAATTTTCTGGGGACCTCTTGGACCGAGAAGATCACAGTTCCTCTTATTTCTTGTCTCACGTTTCTTTATACAGTAACAAAACAATAAAACAGCATCCGTTCATCGCGTTTCAAACACAGCAGCATCCTGTTCATCGCGTTTTGGACCTTTTCCGGCGGCCTTTCAACTCCGACCAACCACAGACACCGCCGTGCTCGCCGGACGATCTCACCCTGAAAAGCCCAGCCCCAACGGACGTCACAAGCGCCTCCACGCGCCACCCTTCTCTCTGCGCGTGAAGCCCACACGCCGCCAGCTTCACCGGCGCGTGACGGTGGTTCTCGGCCGCGGACCACTGCTGCTCTGCTCGTCTCTTTCTGTTCTTTCTGGATCTGTCCTCGTTTGTTTAATCGGACACCATTTAGTGTTTCGATCTGAAACAGAGAGCTCTTTTTATGGTTCCGATCATCTTGATTCTATTCGAAGTGATATGTCAGACGTTGACGACATATCAACCAATCAGCCTTCCACTGGTCAACTGCCTATTACAAGCCCGTTGGCTATTCTTTCTCCATCTGATCTTCCTCCTCTTCATCAGAATTATCGTCTGAATGGAAAGAATTATTTACAATGGTCCCAGGTTGTTCGTACCATTCTCAAAGGATGCCGTAAAATTGCTCATATTGAAGGACCTGTTCCTGCCAAAACAGCTCCAACATTTGCTAATTGGGATGATGAAGACTCACTTATTATGACGTGGCTATGGAACTCTATGACTCCTTAGGTTAGTCAACATTGCATGTTTTTACCTATTGCTCTTGAGATCTGGAACATTCTTAAGCAGACCTATTCAATGAAGCAAGATGCTGCCACTTGTTATGATCTGAGGAATCAGAATTTTTCTACCAAGCAAGGCTCTTTCTCTATAACAGAATATTATGGTATTATGAATCAGTTATGAACTGAGCTTGATCAGCACGAGAATTTGAAGATGGAATGTAGCAAGGATGCAACCACTCTGACCACCTCCATTGAACGCCATAGGATCTATGATTTTCTTTGTGGTCTCAACTCAGAATATGACCCTATTCGAGTTTAAATTCTTGGTAAGGAAAAATTACCGTCTCTTTATGAAGTTTTTCACATTGTCAGGGGTGAAGAAAGTCGCAGGTCTGTCATGATGGATGCCAAAGTGTCCGAATGGTCCATTATTCTCTCATCTAAAGTATTACTCCAACTCCTTCTGATTCTGATGGGTCTACTATGATTTCAACAAAAAAGGATGGTTCTTCTCAAAGGATTTCCTTTACAAAATTTTCTGATGGTGCATCTTCTAGACCTAAGAAAGATGATCGCTGGTATTCTTATTGTAAAAGAACAGGTCATATCAAGGATCCATGCTTTCGCCTCCATGGAAAGCAAACAGTCTTAGAAAAGATGGCAAGGATGCGTGGTCAAGCACATTTTACTTCCTCTGAAATAGCTTCTGCACCTAATGAGACCCAACCCGCATTCCGTCAAGATGAGTTGGAACGACTCCGAACCATTCTTGATTCTCTGAGTAAGCCATCTGATACTAGTGCTTTGGCTATGACTGGTATGAGCTCCAAAACTTATTCTTTTCTTTCTTCATGTACTGATTTTAGAAATTCTTGGGTTGTTGATTCTGGTGCTACTGATCATATGGCTTGTTGTGCTGACCTCTTTACTTCTTATCATCCTACCATTGGCACTCATACAATAGCCGTAGCTGATGGCTCACATACATCAGTTGCGGGTTCTGGTAACATAAACTTACAGAAGTCCTTTCATCTTAAAGATGCTCTTCATGTTCCTAAGCTCTCCACGAATCTTCTTCTATTCATAAAATAAAAAAATATTTGAATTGTACTGTAACCTTCTTCCCTACTCTCTGTGTTTTTCAGGATCTCGCCACGGGGAAGACGATTGGGAGTGCTAAAGAGCAAGGTGGGTTGTACTATCTGGTGTCACAATCTCTTGCAAATAAAGTTACGGATCACATCTTGTTGTCTCATGGTCAATCAACTGCTGATTCTTTGATTTGGCTTCAGCATAAGCGCTTGGGACATCCTCCATTTAGTTTACTCAAGTCTTTATTTTCGTCATTGTTTTTGTCTAAGTCTGTTGAGTCTTTTCATTGTGATGTTTGTGAGTTTGCTAAGCATCATCGTGTGTCTTTTCCTTCTACTATTACTAAAAGTGTTGAACCTTTTGATCTTATTCATTATGATGTTTGGGGTCCTTCTAAGGTCCCTCATTCTTCTGGAAATAAATGGTTTATTTCTCTTATTGATGATCGCACTCGTGTAACTTGGGTTTACTTAATGTGTGAAAAGTCTGTCGTACCACAACTGTTCTTTCAATTTTATAAAATGGTTGAAACCCAATTTGGTAAAAAAATCAAGAGACTACGGATAGATAATGGTATTGAATATGTTAATCACAGTTTTTCCCAATTTATACGAAGTAACTAGGGGTGGCAAAAATGAGCCAACCCGTCGGGTTGGCTCGTAACCCGCACAAAACGAGCCGGGTTGGGTTGGTAAAAATGAGCTGTCAGCTCGATTTAGCCCGACCCGAGCCAACCCGAGCTCAAACGAGCCAGCTCGCGGGTTACTCTCTCCTTTTTTTTTTTTTTTTACTAAGGGTTATGTTTGCTTAACTGCCCATTTCATTGATGTCAATTGAAAGCTGAATAATAAAATTATCTCCTTTCGTCACATGCCTCCTCCTCATACTGGATTTGAATTGACTCATAAAATACTTGGTTTGTTAAAGGAATGGGGCATACAGAAGAAGATTTTTACCATTATTTTGGATAATGCATCTGCAAATGACTCTATGGTTGGTGGTTTGAGAAGCCAATTGAATATGCAAAAATTGTTGTTATATGATGGGAAATTTTTTCATGTGCGTTGTTCTGCACACATATTGAATTTGATTGTTCAAGATGGAGTAAAAGTTGCAAATGATGCCTTGTCTCGGATTAGAGAGAGTGTTAAATATATAAAAGGCTCAAAATCAAGAATGATCAAATTTAAGGAGTGTATTGAACAAGTTGGTGGTGAGAACATCATCCATTAGGCAATCAATAGTTTTGGCAGTGTTGATAATTTTATACAGCAGAACAAACCACAAAAATTAAATTTTTTGAGCCAACCCGCGAGCCAATATTTTGAGCTAACCAACCCGCGAGCCAACCCACTAGCATCATTTCGAGCTAACTCGCGAGCTTTTTTTGAGCCAACCCGCGAGCTTTTTTACGAGCCAACCCGCGAGCCAACCCTAACCCGGCCGGGTTGGATTTTCTGGCTCATCTTTATTTTTTTCGAGCCAACCCGACCCGACCCATTTTTTTCGGGCTGAATGCGGGTTGGGCCGGGTCGAGCCGGGTTGGCCCGTTTTGCCAACCCTAGAAGTAACGGTATGATTCATGAACTTACTTGTGTTGACATCCCTAAACAAAATGTGGTTGCTAAAAGAAAGAATCGCCACCTTCTTTAAGTGGCTCGTGCATTAATGTTTCAGACACATGTACCCAAATACTATTGGGCAGATGCCATTCTTACTGCAGCATTCTTGATCAACCGTTTACCCACTCGAGTACTTGACCATGTAAGTCCTATTCACTCTATCACTTCTTTTTTCCCTTCTATTCCAACTATGAGTCTTCCTCCATGAATGTTTGGGTGTGTTGCTTTTGTTCATGTTCATAAACATCATCGCAGTAAGCTGGATCCTAGGGCTCTTAAATGTGTCTTCCTTGGTTATGCTCCTGATAAGAAGGGCTACAAGTGCTATCACCCCGGTAGTCGAATTTTTTTTGTTTCTTTGGATGTTACATTTCAGGAATCTGAATCCTTTTTCCAAGGTCCTCATCAGGGTAGAATAATTCACCAGAAAACTCATCACCTTCCTTCTTTGAGTTTGATTCTTCAGTGTCTACTCATTTACCTGTGTCAGTATCTCCTCCTCCTGTTCCTGTTCCTTCTGTGTCTATGTCTGATCCTCCTATGACTGATTCTCTTGTGACTGATACATCAAGCACACCAGAGATACGGAAGATTGTGACACCTGAGTTGGTATATCAAAGAAGGAAACAACCCACATTGCCTCAAGAGCAACCTCAATCGTCTGAACCGCTGGTAAGGCCTGAATCTCATATTTCTTATCATGATGTTAATACTTCTGATGACTTACCCATTACTACTGATTTTGATGATTTACCCATTGCTCTAAGAAAAGGAAAAAGATCTTGTTCCAAGATTTGTTCCTCCTATCCCTCTTGTACCCAATACCTATCTCCCATTTTGTTTCCTCTGCTAATCTTTCTATGCAGCACAAAAGCTTTGTTTCAGACTAGATTCTATTTCAACCCCAAAATCAGTACATGAAGCCTTGAAAGATGGGAATTGGGCTCAAGCCATGCAATAAGAGATGAATGCGTTGGAGAAAAATAAAACATGGGAGGTTATTGATAGACCTAACGAAAAGAAAGCAGTAGGGTGCAGATGGGTTTATGCCCTGAAATATAATTCTGATGGCACTCTTGAGAGATACAAGGCTCGATTAGTCGCCAAAGTTACACTCAAACCTATGGCATTGATTATGAAGAAACCCTTGCTCCAGTTGCAAAGATGAATACAGTGAGAGTCTTGTTATCCCTTGTTGCCTATTACAATTGGGATATAAATCAATTTGATGTGAAAAATGCTTTCCTCAATGGTGAGTTAGAAGAAGATGTCTACATGGAAATCCCGCCTGGTTTTGATTCTGTGAAGGGAGAAAATAAAGTTTGTAGATTAAAAAATGCCTTGTATGGATTGAAGCAATCACCTCGTGCATGGTTTGGAAGGGTTATTAAGGTTATGATGACCTTAGGATACAGACAGAGTCAAGGAGATCACACTCTTTTCTTCAAGAACTCCCAAAATGGGAAGCTTACTATGCTCCTTGTATATGTTGATGATATTATTATCATAGGTGATGATTTTATGGAGAGACAGATTCTGCAAACACGGCTTGCCTCTGAGTTTGAAGTCAAAGACCTTGGGAAACTGAAGTATTTCCTAGGGATAGAAGTAGCTCATTCAAGCAAAGGAAATTTTATCAGCCAGAGGAAATATGTTCTTGATCTTCTCAAAGAAGCAGGAAAGCTCGGGTGTAAACCCTCTATTACTCCTATTGAGCAGAATCACAAGATAGGATATGAAGAGGAGAGTCCTCTAGTTGATAAAGGATAATATCAACGACTAGTTGGGAAATTGATATATCTGGCTCATACTAGACCAGACCTAGCTTATGCTGTTAGTGTTGTCAGTCAGTTTATACACGATCCAAAGGAGAAACACATGCAGGAAGTAGAGAGAATTCTTCAGTATCTTAAAGCTACTCCTGGTAAAGGATTGTTATTCCGACGTGATGAAAATCTCTCTTTAGAAGTCTACACAGATGCTGATTATGCTGGATCTGTGACTGACTGTCGTTCTACCATTGGTTATTGCATGTTTCTTTGCGATAACTTGGTGACATGGAGAAGTAAGAAACAAGATGTGGTTGCCAGATCAAGTGCAGAAGCTGAATTTCGAGTTATGGCTCAAGGCGTTTGTGAGTTACTGTGGCTGAAAATTGTACTTGATTTCAAAATAAAATGTGAGGCACCTATGAAGCTGCTATGTGATAATAAGTCCACTATTTGTATAGCTCATAATCCAGTTCAACATGATCGGACTAAATATATTGAGGTCGACCGTCATTTCATCAAAGAGAAACTTGATAGCGGGTTGATTATTACTCCTTACATTCCCACCGGGCGTCAATTAGCTGATCTATTGACAAAGGGACTTCCTTTAGACAGATTTCAAGAACTTACTAGCAAGCTGGGAATGATAAATATCTATTCCTCAGCTTGAGAGGGAGTGTTGTAAATATTAGTTATTTATTTAATTATTATTATTTCTTGTATTGGGCCAAGTCCATTAGGTCAAGTATTAGGTCAAGAATTAGGTTTTTTATTCTCTATAAATAGAGACCTCTTTGTACAGATTATTTACAGAATTAATAATATTTTTCTGATTACCCTTTTCAAGTTTCTTGCATAGAGAAAGTGAAACAAAAATGCTTTGATTCATGCGTATGCTTGTCATGCATCTACTATCTTAAATTTCTCCTATTTCCCCCTTTTCCTTTTCTTTTTAAACATTAATGCTTTGTTTTTTTTTATCATGTGAGTTGTGACCTAATCATACTAATTTAATCTTCTGCAGTCCTATGTTGCTGGAATATATGCCTCAGGAGCTCTAGCCTGTGTTTTGAGACTTCTCACCAAAGCCAGTTTTGAGAAATCTGATAATGGTCTTCGAAATGGGGCTTGTAAGTTAATCATTATTCACTAATGCACATATATATATATTTGTTTTACTCATATACTTGTTGTGTGTTGTTGTGCACATATCGCATATATGTCAGTTTTACTTTTACTCTCATTCCTCTTTTTTGATTAATGCCCATACTTTTTTGGAATATGCTCTCCCATACCAGTATACCATTCACAACTAATTAATTTTTGAAGCTAAGATTCTTTGATGCAAGCTTCATTATTTCCTCACTTTGCAGTGCTATCCTTTGCAATCGCCACATTCTTTGAGTTTCTATGCATTGTTCTGTATGCAATCCACTTCCCTAAGTTGTCCATTGTAAAATACTACCGTTCAAAGGCAGCTTCCGAAGGATCAAAAACTGTTTCAGCTGATCTTGCAGCTGCTGGCATTCCAAATGGGACAAACCAGCAAGTAATGTAACTTACGTTAAACTGATTATATGTTAAGCTCAAGAACATGTTTTTAAATACACTGAAAGATTTTGGACTCTTTTCGGTAGGTTGGACTTGATGCTAACCAACAAGAACGGTTAAGCAATAACCAGCTATTTCTTCAGAACATTGATTATGCAGTTGACATGTTTCTAACTGCTGTAATAACGCTCTTTATTATTCCTGGATTCTTGTATGAAGATACAGGATCCCACAATCTAGGAACATGGTAAGCCTTATTATCAATTCTCAATCTCTTGATGCATAGAAGTTCATTTTTATTATTATTTATTTTGACAAGAAACATGTGGTGAATATGTTAAGGTACCAACTTGTTTTGATTACAATGTACAACGTTATGAATCTAACATCATCATATATTCCCCTCATCAAATGCCTCAAGTTGGAATCCAGAAAGGGTTTACTCATTGCAGCTCTTTCTCGTTTATTGCTGGTCCCTGCATTTTACTTCACAGCAAAATATGGTGAGCAGGGTTGGATGGTCATTCTTGTGTCTTTCTTGGGACTAACCAATGGTTATCTCTCTGTTTGTTTATACACAGTGGTACCTAAAGGTTATAAGGTTAGTTTAGTATTTTTGTTGTTGTTGTTAAGCTTACCTGTTGAATTCAGAAAACAATTTCTTTTTAAATATATAAGGTGTAAGTTTACGTACAAAAATTGACGTCACTCTTATATTTAGGGCTGTGCATGGGTCAGGTCGGGTCAGGTTTTTGTGACGACTCGACCCAACTTGGTTTTTATAGGTCAAGTATTTTGACCTGATCCGCTTTAATTTGATCCTAGTCAGGTCTGACTTGGTTTGGATTTTTTTGAACTAGTTCAGAACCGGTTCGGATCTGACTTGACTTGGTTTTTGAAGTGGGTCTGACTTGGTTTATGAAGTGAGTCAATTTCAACCTGACCCGTTTTTGACTTGGTTTCATCACAAAATTTCGTCGAAATTTCTACTTTGCAAACGACCAAAATTTCATCACAAAATTATTTTTTTGTTGAAATACTTTTTGTCGAAATGCGACGAAATTTTTTTTCTAATGAAAATTTTTACAAAAATAAATTTTCTATCAAAATTTAGTTTCTGTCAAAAGTTTTAACGAAAATGTTTATGTCCAAAACTTTCGTCGGAATTTGAATTCTTTAAAGAATTTTGATGAAAATTTTTTCCGTCAAAAAATTTCGATGCAAATGTGTTTCGTCAAAATTTTTGATGCATGTTTTTTTTTGAAATATTTTGACGAAATTTAGATTCCGTAAAAAAATTTGACACAAAAATCTTCTGTCAAATTTTTTTACAGAAATGTTTTTAGTCACAAATTTTGAAGAAAATATTTTTCGTCAAAAATTTTTGCGAATTTCTTTGATGAACATATTTTCGTAAAATTTTTTGACGTAATAATTTTACGATAAAACTTTTCTTTTAATGTAATCTTGCTTTTTTTTTCTTCACATAATGGGTATGGGTCAATTTTGGATCATTATTAAAACAAGTCAGGTCTAAAATTGACCCAAATAAAAGTGGTTCAGTATTTAAATCCAGTTAAAAAAAAGGTATTTATGGGTAAGGTCAAAGTCAGATCAAGGACATGGCAAGTGATCCAGTTTTTTTGCTACTTATATTTGCTAATCGAGATTTGAAGAGTAGTGGTTTAATAATATGTTTTTTCAATATTAAGATTCATGTTGCTCATAAAAGTTGTGGGGTTTATGGTTTTGCAGGGTCCTGAACAGAATGCTTTGGGTAATTTGCTTGCACTGTGGCTTTCAAGTGGCATATGTGCTGGGGTTGCTCTTGATTGGCTTTGGCTCATTGGGAAATCAGAAAATTTCTAAAAGGAAACCCTTAGTATAATAAGTAATGAATTTTCATCAAGTTTAGTTTCACTTTGTTTAAGCATATGTACAATCTAGTACTCTATTTTATCTGAGCCATGTTGTAGATGGGAAGAAAAACATTTTATATAACATTAATACTTTTTGGGTTTCTTTTTTCTCATGTCTCATGATGTAATATCTTTTATGTCAGAGACGCAATAAATAATGGGCCCACCACTGATTTTGATGCCTTACAACATAAGAAAGTAATCTCCTATTTCATGAGAAAAATAATTTCCCATATTTTCTATATCCAATACATACTAATTATGAAAAGCTTCCACCTCAAAATATATGAAATATGCTAGAAGTTTTGTATGTAGAACCTATGTTGCACCGACACTTCAAAAAACTTAATATGTCTTGTCTGACATTCCTCGACAACTCGAAGCTCCCCAACATTCTAACACGCTCCAACATTTAAATATTTGAAATTTCATTACATATCATGAAAAATTGATCGATGTTTTGCTAAAGTGATATAATAAAAATTAAAAAAGGATACTAAATAAATCTCACTGGAGTATATAAGAGATTTTCAATTTGAAAATATAATAGTAAATATTTACATTTTATATTTCTTTGCAAAATTGATGGGTATTATTGTTTTTATAATTGGGTGCTTCAATCAATTGTAATTTTTCTCATTTTTATAAAAGAGGTTAAGTCAAGATTCATATTGCTGGGGTGCGAATAATCCTTTTATTTGGGCCTGAATATCTGTAAATTGATTAATGTGGGTAACAATATAGGCCTAATCCATAGGCCCATGATGGGTGAGAGAACTCGCACCGTTAAATTGACATTTTAATAACTCTCAACACTCAAGCAAGCCAGTTAATATGGTTGAGTTGGATATAAGAGAAGGAGCTATCATTTCAAGAATTGAGCCAAGCCAGATGGTGAATTGGGAGATCTTATCCTAGGGGGAGCTTGGTCAATTTACCAAAATTGGTAAGACCACCAACTTTGAGATTAAAGTCGATTTGATAAAATTTTAGAAAAATAACAAGGATGTTTTCGCTTGGAAATACTCAGAAATCCCAGGGATTGATCCCAAATTCTGTTGTCACAAGCTGGAAATTTATCCCGGATCAACTCTAGTTGCACAAAAGAAAAGGAAGTTGGGACTTGAAAGAAGACAAGTTTTGAAGGAACATGTGAAAGAACTCCTTAATGCCGGGTTTATAAGAGAAATCCAATCACTACATGGCCTGCTAATATAGTCATGGTTAAAAAATCCAGTGGGAAATGAAGGGTCTGTAGGAATTGCACTGATCTCAATAAGGTGTGCCCAAAAGACTCATATCCAATGCCCATCATAGACCATCTGGTGGATAACTCAGCTGAGTTCCAGTTGTTATCCTTTATGGATGCTTATTCCGGCTACAATCAAATACCTATGTACTCGGAAGATCAAGAAAAAATAACTTTTATTGCTGAAAAGGCCAATTACTGTTAAAATGTAATATCTTTTGGGCTTAAAAATTCAGGAGCCATATATCATAGGATGATGAATAAAGTTCTTGAAGACCAACTCGACACGAATGTGGAAGTCTACATAGACGACATGATCGTTAAATCATTAGATGTGGCAAGCCATGTATGAGATTTGGATCAAACATTTCAGAAGCTCAGAGCTTATCGCATCCGGTTAAACTCGGTTAAATGTGCATTTGGAGTCCCGACTGAAAATTTCTTGGGTTTTATGTTAACCCACATGGGAATTGAAGCAAATCCATATAAGTGCAGAGCTGTATTAGACATGAAGGCCCCTAAAAGTAAGAAGGAAGTTCACAAATGACGGGTAGACTGACTGCATTGACCCGTTTCTTACGAAAGTCGACTGAGAATGCCCTTCCATTCTTCAAGTTATTGAAGAAACAAGCTGAGCATGGATGGAACCTGGAGTGTGAATCTGCGTTCGAGAAAATAAAGAAATGTTTGGCAGCGCCACCAGTGTTCTCGAAACCAGAACCAGAAGAAATCCTAATTTATATCTGGCTGTTGGAGAAGAAGCTATAAGCGCTGTGTTAGTGAATGAAACTAATAAAGGCCAAGAGCCAATATATTTTGTTAACAAGGCTCTTTAGTGTCTTGAATTGAGATATCAAAAGCTAGAAAAAATGGCATTTTCCTTACTCACCAAAGTGAGAAGATTGCGACCATATTTTCAGGGACATCAGATAGTGGTTAGAACTAACCAACCAATATGACAAGTTTTGCATAAGCCGAATTTTGTTGGAAGAATGATTAACTAGGCAATAGAGCTCTTTGAATATGACATAACATATGAAACTCGATATGTTGTTATGTCCCAAGCTTTGACCGAATTTGTAATGGAGCTCACCCTGGCAGATGGAGCAAGCACGGAGAAAAGTGACGTCTAGAAGGTCTTCGTTGATGGTTCGTCAAATAACAAAGGGAGTGGAGTCGGGATAATTGTTGAAAGCCCATAAGGGGTTACAATAGAGCACTCCCTACATTTGAACTTTCCAACTTCAAACAACCAAGCAGAATATGAAGCCTTGATATTTGGATTGACGCAGGTCAAAGAACATGGAGCTAAAAGAGTTAAAGTTTTTAGTGATCCCCAACTCGTCACTTCACAAATTGACGACAAATATCAAGCCAAAGGTCCTTTGCAGATGAAATACTTAAACAGAGTCAGAGAAATTATTATTGAATTTGAGGATATGACAATAACTCATATTCCTCGAGGAGAAAATAGCAGAGCTGACATATTGTCAAAATTGGCAAGCATTAAGAAATGCTGAGCTCGGTTAACTAATGGATATGATGGTGACACTTGAGACGGTCCAGAGGATTGCAACTTAGTGGTTGAACCAGTTTCCTTTGGAGGTGATTGAGCTAGATTCACTGAGACCGCACGCGAATGCGAGATAGTTATTTGCATACCGATGTCAATAAGTGCTTCTTGATGAAGAAGTAGAGCTTCGATTTCATCGACATTGTTAAATAACAAGAGAAGAGAGGAACATTGAAATAAAACTGTGTGTATTGAACTGATACAAGATGTAGAATATATAGACACATTAATGTGTTTAGCTCAGACCTAATACAAATCCTAATGAAATAAGGAAGTAAATATTTACACATATACAAAAGATATATTCTTTCTAACACTCCCCTTCAAGCTGGAGCGTATAGATCATACGCACCAAACTTGTTACATATAAACTATTTTCGAGGACCCCTTAAAGACTTTGTAAATATATCTGCTAATGATAATTAGAGGGTACTGTATAGCTGGCATGCATGAGGTGGTTGTCACAAACAGGACAATTGATGCAATCAGTATTGCATAAGAGCAAAAACATAGCTTGTGGAGAGTCTCTTCAACGGTGATTGAGGACAAAAAGATGGTCTTTTTTTGTACAATGAGTTTCGTGAGGGTTATATTGACTGGTAACATTTTATGTGTCACATGTAGTTGTTTGCGCACATAGCATCAGATGCGGTTCTGAAGCCCTTGGGACATTTTAGAGAATCGCTGTTGGTAAGCAAATATCCACCTATGTGTGCAGGAGAGTATGTGTTAGTATATGGGTGTCCTAGAGACAATCTTTTGATTAAATAAAGGACACTAGATGTAGAACTTTGTTTGTCGCAAATAAATGAAAGCACTATTTATTCAGTTTCATATTGTGTCTCGATATTATTGTTAATATTATATGAACAAACTGGATAAATCCCTTGGAACAAATCAGGCATCTCTTGAGTATCTGTGATGAGATCACGATCATGAGGATTCAAGAATATCGCATGTCTATTCCTAATTATATGTTCCTAGTCTAGAGACACTGAGTTTGGGGATCAGTGATCTCGGGTAAGACTAGTACGACTTATCTACTTGTATATGGATACAATGTAAAGACCTAATGAGCTACAGATATGGAGATATCTTAGCTATAGTCGTGGGTATTATAACATCTCACAATTCTAAATTAAATAATTAAAGTGTTAAGTAAGAAATTAAGTGAAGGATTAGTGAAAATCCCAAAGATTAGGCCAAAATACAAAGAAATGGCAAAACGGAAGGTCTCAGATGATAAAAATAAGCCTGGAAATGGATTCAGAACGAAAAATTGAGTGGATAGGCAAGTTTCAGAAAAATCAGTGAATAGTGTTTTTCGCGGGTAAAAATACCGCAGTCAGATTGCACCGTAAAACGTGCCAGTGGAATTTTGAGCTCTAGGTTTCAAATATTGATTTTAAATGGTCCATAGAAATAGGAAATATGATTTCTGATAATATTTGAGGGATTTAAGTCAATTTGTGGAAGTTTGTCAACGGAGCGCGCTGTACCTTAAAGCAGTGTTTTTCCGAACAACCGGAAAGCTCCAAATTTTTATCTGAAAGAGTAAAATTAAAGGATTTTGTTAAGATGAAAAATTATAATTTCTCATTAGGTTTTTAAATAGTGAATTTTAGTGATGACCGGAGGGAAATTCGGGTGAGTTTTAAATCACGTGGGATCCGGTACCCACTTAAAGTTAATGAACCATTTAAAAGACCCTTGTTTCTCTTCATTCCCACGGTCTTCTTCTCCTTCAGCAGCGCCCCCACAGCCCCTTGGCCTCCATTTTTGTGAAATTTGTTCCTTGCCACAAGCCAACCAATTCTCAACCAAATTCAACAAAGTTTGTGTTGAATCTTGATGGAAAACACCTCCTAAACCCATTGGTAGCCTTGTTTAGCCTTGAAATTGAGTGTGTGAGGAGATCCTTGCCTATTTTGGTGCAGTTTTCAAGGGATAAAGGGGTGATCATGATGCTTTCAAATGCTCCAATGGTGGAGTATGCTTAGGTGGAGCCATATACCATGCAATTGGGTGAGTTATTTCAACATTTCATTAGTTGAATTTTGAGTTTTGATTATTGACCCTAAAGAGGGATTTTGTGATATTTGGTGTTAGAGAGCTCAAATGGAAAATGTCTATTAGATGATAATGTCTTAGAATGATGTATTAATGCTAGATATGCAATGAAAACTTTAAGCGAAAAAAATGAATTTTAACTTAGAAAAAAAATTGGTGCATGAAGTGGATTTTTGAGTTTTGGTGTTAATGTGTGGTATAGTGAATTGTAGTGTGATTATGTGAGTTGTGGACCATAGGAATTGAGTGGAAATCCTTCGTTTGGATAACCAAGATTCGGCCATTTATGTATAATTGGGCAAATTGATGTTTTAGAACACTTTGGTTTTGTGTTGTGTGATGGAAAAGTTATTAGATGGGTTGTGTGGTGATTGACATGTGGAAGAATCAATGTAAAAATAATAAGTGTTGAAAGTGGCAAAATGTACCTAAAGTGTAATATTTCGCAAAATGTTGCGTAAAAGTCGTAAAACCGAAAAATGGCTATTGAACTAGCCTTTGGGTAATCTAAGTAAGTGAAATAAAATGAGAGAGAAAATTTAGAAAAATAAAACCCAAAATAACACTATGTTGGCCGAACCTTTAGGGAGGTGGAGAGAAAATCCGACGTTTTCGCGTTTTGACGTATTTTGACTGAAACTGACGACTGTGCATGGTTGTACAGGTTGCCGTACGTGGATATAAACTTGGAACAGTGAAACAGTGGATTGCCCTTGGTCCTGGATCAAGTGGATTGAGGTAAGTGATGTGGTTTACATATGATATGTTGAAATTCATGAGTGGATTCAAAGTTCTAAATGTGTGGAATGGTCCTCTGTGTAGGCGTTCCCTGTAAATCAAGCTGTAAGTGGAATTCTGCGGAGTTCAGTGAAAGGAAAAAGAAAGGTAACCTCTTGGTACTGGGGCTTGTTCCCTATTTTTGTGTTCCACCTTGCTAGTTGATGGCAATGGTAGGAAGTGTGTATGAGTAGTGTAGAACAGCATGAGCATGCATGTGCATTATCACAGTAGGTACTTATGTACCAGATCTCTGGCCAGTAGATATTTTTAGCCTTCGGGCAAGTTTTTTCCGGACTTCCACTGGATAGGTCTCCGAGAGGGAGTTCCAGTTGACCCAGGGTCGTGGTGTGTTATCCGGATAGGAGCACACTAGGTTGTCTCGGGTGTATATGGTTGGAAGGGGTACCTTGGTGGGTTGTTCTATGAACACGCCAGGGGTAGTACCCATAGGCGTATAGCCGAGGACATGGCGTGGTATTGGTAGCTACCATCCCGCATGTCGTAGTTGTTCTGATATATTCCCCCTTTCTCTAAATCCTTTGCTTTATCCCATTTTATAAAAGTGATGGTGTTTTATATTATTGATATACATCGAAGTGAACCATTGGGCAGAGTTTTCTCCAGAACCTCTTGGTTACTGAGATATATCCGTATATCTCGCCCCGTCTCGGGGCATTATTTCAGGATGTACCAGTGGATATGGAGCAGCGGGCAAGAAGCCCGCATGATGACGAGTGGAGCAGTGGTGCATAGTTTAGCTTTCATGTCATTTTAGTTTATGGATTTATTTGGCAAGTGAAGTTGTAATATGAAAATATTTGTAGTTTAAAGTTAAAGTTGTAAATGTAAATGTAATCCAGTGTTGTAAATGTACCATGGATGTATGCATTATGATGGAAGGGCTTTAGGCCTATTGTAAGTTTATGATTACCCGCATTATGGTTTATGCATGAAATTGTTCATGTTTTAAGTGTATATTGGATTGGGTTGTAAGTGCCCCAAGGCGTTGTTGGTCCTTGTGTGTACCACCCATTGGATTTTGCTGGATTTCAGGTGTATTAGTGATGTTAAACAGCTTATGCAAATTTGGGGATTTTAGGAAATACAAATGAAACTCTGGCGAATTTTCTGTAGAATTGGCAGTTTTTGGGTGAAATTTGGGAGAGCGTATCTCTCTCCATAGTGGTCCGATTGGGACGTGCCATACGCCATTTTGAAGCTTAAGATATCCCCTACGTTGTGTCAAAAGCCTACGATCATTGGTGGTGTGCGCAGCCCATGGGGGTGTTGTCACGTACTGCCCTGTTCTGTCCTGTTTCGTGGGCAGATTTGTGGTAGTTTTGAGAAATTAATTTCCGCTTCGTTACTTGGTCAAGTTAAGCATACAATATATCAAATCGAAGTTTGAGGTGTCTAGTTTATGGTGTAAAAGTTTGAGAGACAGTGGCTAGGTGGTTAGGTGCAGTTTATTCCGTGAAGATTGGAGGTTCTAGGCTGTTTTGGAGTTGGTGGGCAATGTTGTTTGTCCAACTTCAAATGGCGACAACCGGAGCTCACGAGCTCGGAATCGAGTGTGTGATAGCTTGTTAGAAAGGTAATTGAATAAGGAAAAAAGATAACCTGGAGTTTAAGTTTGGATTTTTATTTTGTGTTCGTAGAAAAACAAATTAGCAAGTCCGGTTAAGTGGTAAAAACGTAAAAAGTGAGGAATTGGCTAAGTGGGTTTATGGGAACCCCTTAGTATCTTGTATGTGATAAAATAAAATGTATAAACAGTTAAGAAAGTCTTCCGCTATTGTTTCAGTTACGATCACAGTTTTATTATTACGCTTTTTATACTTTTACTGTTCGCGTAATAATCAGAAAAAGTTTATCCTCATTTTTATAAATGAATTGCTGTGATTGTAACTGCACTTAATATCATAATTAATGTTAACAATACCGGTGTACAACGGGCTGTTACATTTTATGGTATCAGAGCAGTTTTGTTAGGGAACTCTGATAATATATATATAGATGTGTTATGTGCTACATAGTTGTATGTAGATTCTTATCGATTACATGTAATTCCTTAGTGTGGGTCTGATCAACCCATTCCTTTGTGTTACATGTGTGGTCATCGTAAGAAGCTTGCGTAGTAACCTTGAAGCACTGAGTGTGAGTCTTTATCCTGATGTTGTGGCTGCAGTGTTAACTGCTCCATGGACAAAGGACGACAGTAAGTCAAGTATGAGTATTAGAAGGCATGAGGAAAACAGATTTAAATATTATATCTGACTTCGATGAAAGTCAAAAGAAAAGTGTATTATAAGCAACAGTGGTGTACAATCTATGATATGTACAATATGAGCATAGACGAACTTTGCAGTACTATGAAAAATAAAAATATAACAAAGATGAGCTTATGAGATTGGTGAAATCCCAAGTATATGTGTAGAATAGTAAGACAATTATGTACAAGTGGTCTTGGTGAATAGACTTCATCAAGGCGAGAGGTTTTGAACCTGCAGAATTATTGAGAAAAGGGAACAGATATTCGTATGCGTGAGTTAAACACGTCATATTTGATTAGCAGTTATGAGACCAGGACAAGCGCGGTTCACTTGAATGAATTGGGATGGTTCAAGCAGAGAAACAAATAGAATATGTGATGAGTAATCCTACGAGATTTGACCACTTGAAAGTATGATGCTGATAGATTGATAATGTGAGAGATATTGAAATATGGGAGTGAATTCCATAAAGAGGTAGTGTTGACTAAACACAAGTGAGGTGAACTAATGATGAGTATATTATTATGTGTAATATGTATGAGGAAAAGTGAAGGAATTGCCATGGATGACACAAGATCTATGTACTATGAAGACACTATTGCAGTTAGTGGAGGTCGACTCAGATTGGCAGGCGTATCAGTGATAAAGGAACAGGATGGTTGAGATGTACAGTCATTGTACGAAAGTAATGAGAGTTGTAAAGAAATTTCGATCTGGTGGTATATGTATATGTACTACTAATAGTAGTGCACTTATGAAAATATTGGTATTTGATACGGAGTGATAGACGGAGTAAAGGTATTTACAAGGTAAAGAGATATTCTACAACCACCAAGGGTGGAAGTGATAAGGAAAATTGATGAGTTGCTCTACAGTATTGAGCATATGTTATGTGAGCCGTGACGGGCAATGGACTAGAATGGTGGCATAAGTTGTGAGTTATTGTTGTATAACAATAAGGTGAGATGGTATGATTAGTGAATGAATGAATGTAAAGCTTAATGTGAAATCAAGTGATTAGTATAGGAACCAAGTGGCAATAAAGTGCGACAGTCAGAGGTTAATGAAAGAACTGATGTGTAAAGTGTGCTGATATGCGGTCAGCATATAGGAAATTACAAGGCAAAAAGAGGAAGAAAATGACTCAATCAATGCAAGAAAAGCAGAGAAAAAGAGTAAAAATATCCAAAGTCTGAATATCAAGGAAGATAAACAAAAGGAGGCAAAAACATATCAAAAAGACCTAGGTTCCCGCGCTCACAGCGCGGGAATGGCGCTGAGAGCGCGAGAAAGCAAAAATTGGCAGAAGGAACCGCGCTCACAGCGCGGGGATGGCGCTGTGAGCGCGGAAGGTGAAAAAGTGGCAGAAACTCCCACGCCCTGAGCGCGGGAGTGGCGCTCTGAGCGTGGGAGGCGCGAAAGTGAGAAGATTCAAAAGTGCAAATTAGGTCAGAATCTCTCTTATAAAAGGAGACTCAACCTCTGAAGAGACACATCTCTGAATACACATCACAAGACCTAGAGGAGGCGTTCTTCGTGTTCATCACTCTATTCTTGTACTCTTCTTTATTTTCTTTTCAAGTTTATGTTGAAATCAGATCAGCGATCATGATGTTGATTGGCTAGATCTATTTCTGTAGTCAGGGGCATGATCCCTTTGTAAACAATTGCTACAAGGATTGAATCATTCTATGTATTGAGTTAATATATTTCATCTTTTATCTTGAGCGTATTGATATTATTTCTGTTAGATCTGATCAACCTAATAGGGAATAATATTCAGGGGATCAGGATTCACAATAGGGATGTTGGAATACTGATCCTGAAAGGAGATAAAGATGACTCTCCATGCATGTTCTAGGGATAGACTTGTATGGATTGCAGTCGTGGGATTTATCTACATAATGCTTATTTTCAGGCGGAATTACTAAGGGATTAGGGTTCCAATTGAAGTAAAGGGTTAGATCGCCAAGGGATTGGGATCTAACTAATTATCTCTAAAAGATGATAATTTGTCTGAGTTATTAATTTCAATAGGTTTTATGAATCAATCCGAAGTAAAATTAGGAACAATTGGTGAATGTACCCTGGCTACAGTCTTCTTCATCACTTCTTCTACAAAAACAATTTCTGCATTTATTTTAAGTCTTTTTCAATAAAAACCCTAAAAATAAGTCTTTACATTTTGAGTTACCATAGTGTGAAAACACCAATTGATTTATCTAACTTAAGAGGACTGGTTATAGTAGTAGTTGTTTATCAATCCCTGTGGAGACGATACTTACTTATCACTTTTATTACTTGGAACGATCGGTGCACTTGCCGAGATCGCAACAAGTTTTTGGCGCCGTTGCCGGGGATTGTGTTTACAATATTACCAATAACCTTAGATTCTTGAGATTAGATTTTTATTTTTCTTTTATCTTAATTGTGTTGTGCAGGTGTTACTAATAATTTTCTCTGAATTTTTATGCGAGGTAGACTTCCACCTAAAGACTTTGTAATAGATTCTGAAATTACAAAGACAGAAAAACAACTACGGAAGGCTGCTAGACAGATCATTTGGGAAGATTTGAAGCACACATCTTTACAACCAATTCAAGAAATGGCCGAAAACAACAATGTTGGTCATGGGCGAGGAGGAAATGCCAACAATCAACCTCCAAGACTGTTGAATACAATTCTGACTCCAGTATTCAACAGGGCCAATTCAAGCATAGTCAGGCCAAATGTGGAGGCTAATAATTTTGAACTCAAGCCATCATTAATTTCTTTGGTGGAAAGGGTTCAATTTTCTGGAGCTGATGATGAAGATCCACATGAGTTTATGGACCGATTCTTGATGGTCTGTGATACCACCAAACACAATGGGGTATCTACAGATGCTATCAGGCTTCGGTTGTTCCCTTTCGCTGTTAAGGGAAAAGCATTGAGGTGGATCGAAAGACAACCAGCAAACAGCATTCTGACATGGGAAGATCTATCCAGTAAGTTCTTTGATCATTTCTTTTCCATGGAGAAATATAATCAGCTGGTGAACGAAATAACAAACTTTCGCCAGTTGGAAGGAGAATCATTATGTGCAACTTGGAACAGATTCCAAGAATTAAACAGGAAATGTGCACATTATGAAGGAGATGATGATAGAAAGGTGGTGATATTTTTCAACGGAATCACCCCCGAAACCAGGATGATAATAAATAGTGCCGCTGGAGGCTCTATTCGGGAAAGCACATCTGAGCAAGCCATTGAGTTGATCAAAAAGCTTGCAAGAAACGAAAATGAAAGTGTGCTTGTTCCCACACAAAGAGCAATAAAAAAATCCACAGATAATGATGTGATATCATTATCTAAGAAGGTTGACAACTTGAGTGAAAAATTTGACAGATTTCAGGTGTCAAAAGTTCAAACCACTCTACCGATTTGTGACCAATGTCAAGAAAGTCATGAATCCAATGAGTGCCCAAATTCATCATCCGAAGATTCACTTCAAGTGAATGGGATCTGGTACGATCAGCGTCCTCAACAACAAAATTTCCAGCGAAATCAAAATTTCCCTGGAGGTAACAACAATTTCCAACGGAGGACTCAAGGATTAGGTACGGATTTCAAAACTAGCAATAATTATACTCAATCTTCTCAGGGTCAGCAAAAAGAGCCAGCCGAATGGGAGAAAGCTTTCGCTCAAATGGCTAAGGCTTCCAATGATATGGCTCAACACACCAATGCTTTCATGGAAGAAACCAGAGCCAACAATAAAAATACAAATGCTTCCATTAAAAACCTGGAGAATCAGATAGGCCAGCTGGCCAAACAATTTTCAGAAAGAATTCCAGGTACCTTCCCAAGTAACACAGTCAACAATCCAAAGGATGACTGTATGGCTGTTACAACCAGAAGTGGTAAGATACTAACAGTTCCAACAAAAACACCTGTGGAACTGGAAAAAGAGAAGGAGAAGCAAGAAAAGAAAGCAAGTGAACCAGAGATTGAGGTAATTGTAGAAAAAGAAAAAGAGCAGGTTGCAGAACAACCAGTGGTGGCAAAAGAAAAGCATGAGTTAAGCCACGAGTATGTTATGTCTAAGGCACCCTATCCAGAAAGATTCAAGAAGGGAGCCTACAACAAACATTATGATAGATTCTTGGACATTTTCAAGAAACTACATATTAATATTCCTTTTGCAGAAGCCCTAGCCAATATGCCAGGTTATGCAAAATTCATGAAGGATCTCTTATCTAGGAAACAAAAATTGCAGGAATGTCAAACTGTAACACTCACTGAAGAGTGTAGTGCTTTTATCCAGCAGAAAATTCCAGATAAACTGAGTGATCCAGGAAGTTTTAATATTCCCATTGCTATTTGTGATATTGGCATTGGGAAAGCTTTATGTGATCTTGGGGCTAGCATTAATTTAATGCCCTTATCAGTCTACAAATCATTGGAGATTGAGGAATTGAAACCCACTGAGGTATCACTCCAATTGGCTGACAGATCCGTAAGGAAACCCAATGGGATCATAGAAGATATTCTTGTCAAAGTTGATAAGTTTATCTTCCCTGCAGATTTTGTGGTATTGGATATGGGAGAAGGAAATGAGAAGCCCATGTTATTAGGAAGACCCTTTTTGGCTACAGCCCGAGCCCTAATTGATGTTGAGCAAGGGATGATTAAACTGAGAATGAACGATGAGGAAATTATCTACAATGTTACAGAAGCTATGAAGAGACCAGCTGATAATAATGATTGTTTCCAAATTGATTCTGTTCAACATAAGAAGGAACGGCCTCAAGAGCTTGATTATGAGTTGAAGGCTCGTGATTATGTACCTTTTGAAAAAGAAGGGCTTACTGTAGAGGTTCTGAAAGAAAAATTGGAAGACATAGAGGTTGGTGCCCCCAAAGTTGATTTGAAGCCATTACCAGACACTTTGAAATATGTGTTTTTGGGAGATGGTGATACTTATCCGGTAATCATCAACAATGCTCTATCAGAAGGCCAAGAAAGAGATCTAGTGGAAGTTTTAAAAGCTCATAAAACCGCAATAGGATGGTCTATTGCTGATTTAAAGGGCATAAATCCTTCCTTTTGTACACATAAGATTCTCCTGGAAAATGATATCAAACCTGTGCTAAGGCAACCACAAAGGAGATTGAACCCCACAATGAAAGAGGTGGTAAGGAAGGAAGTTGTAAAACTTCTTGATGCAGGAATGATTTACCCAATTTCTGATGCTGCATGGGTAAGTCCAGTTCAAACAGTGCCAAAGAAAGGTGGGGTCACAGTAATCACTAATGCAAAACATGAGTTGATCCCAACCAGAACTATCACGGGTTGGAGAATGTGTGTTGATTACAGAAGGTTGAACACAGCTACACGGAAGGATCATTTTCCACTTCCCTTTATTGATCAAATGCTAGAAAGATTGGCGGGTCATTCTTATTATTGCTTCTTAGATGGGTATTCAGGCTACAATCAAATTCCTGTAGCGCCTGAAGACCAGGAAAAGACAGCTTTTACTTGCCCATTTGGAATCTTTGCATACAGAAGAATGCCATTCGGCCTTTGCAATGCGCCTGCCACATTCCAAAGGTGCATGCTTTCCATCTTTTCAGATATGGTGGAGAAAGGTCTAGAGGTATTTATGGATGATTTCTCTGTTTTTGGCTCTAATTTTGATTTTTGTTTGAACAATTTATCCAAAGTTTTGAAAAGATGTAATGAGACAAATCTGGTTTTAAATTGGGAAAAGTGTCATTTTATGGTAACTGAAGGTATAGTGCTGGGCCACAAAATTTCTAAGGCAGGGATTGAAGTAGATAAAGCAAAATTAATGTTGATTGAACAACTTCCCATCCCTGTAAATATAAATGCTGTTAGGAGTTTTCTAGGACATGCAGGTTTTTACAGGCGATTCATCAAGGATTTCTCCAAGATTGCTAAACCATTAAGCCAACTCTTGGTGAAGGATTCAGAATTTTTATTTGATGATGCTTGTTCAAGGGCCTTCCATGTGTTAAAAGAAAAGCTTACTACAGCTCCAGTACTTACAGCTCCCGATTGGAATCTTCCATTTGAACTCATGTGTGATGCCAGTGCATATGCAATTGGTGCAGTCCTTGGTCAGCGTAAGGAAAAGTTATTACATGTCATTTACTATGCTAGCAAAGTGTTGAATGATGCTCAGATTAATTATGCAACAACTGAGAAAGAAATGTTAGCAGTGGTTTATGCATTGGACAAATTTAGACCTTACTTGTTAGGATCTAAAATTGTTGTTTTTACTGACCATTCTGCTATTAAGTTTTTGATGACTAAGCAGGACGCAAAACCAAGGTTGTTAAGGTGGATGCTACTTTTTCAAGAATTTGATTTGGAAATTCGGGACAAAATTGGAGTGGAAAATAAAGTGGCTGATCATCTCTCTAGAATCCAGGCAAAAGAACTACAAGATAGTTCAGAAAAAGAAATCAATGACTATTTCCCTGATGAGAAGGTGATGGCAGTTTTTGTTCCTCCATGGTTCGCAGATTTTGCCAACTATAAAGTGGTAAGAGAATTGCCTCCCAACCTTACAAGGCAACAACAAAAGAAATTTCTGCGAGAGGTGAGGCGTTATTTCTGGGAGGATCCACATCTATATTTCCAATGTGCTGATGGGATCCTTCGCAGATGTGTTCCGGAGTTTGAGGTGGGCCAGATTTTATGGCATTGCCATTCTTCAAATTATGGAGGACATTTTGGGGGCAATAGAACCGCACAGAAAGTTTTGCAAAGCGGTTACTACTGGCCAACACTTTTCAAGGATGCAAGAGATTGTGTAGAAAAATGTGACAAATGTCAAAGGACAGGAAATCTCTCACGAAAGGATGAGATGCCCTTGAATAATATTTTAGAAGTGGAATTATTTGATGTTTGGGGCATTGATTTTATGGGTCCATTTCCGTCCTCTTATTCTAACCAATATATCCTTGTGGCTGTAGATTATGTATCTAAGTGGGTAGAAGCTGTTGCTCTTCCCACTAATGATGCTAAGGTAGTGGTGAATTTTCTAAGAAAGAATATTTTTACAAGGTTTGGAGTACCTCGAGCTATCATTAGTGATGGGGGTACTCACTTTTGTAACAGACAATTTGAGGGTTTGTTGGATAAATATGGAGTGAGGCACAGGATAGCCACACCATATCATCCTCAAACTAGTGGGCAAGTGGAGGTCTCTAATAGAGAGATAAAAAGAATCCTAGAAAAGACAGTGGGGATTTCTAGGAAAGATTGGGCCAAAAAGCTTGATGATGCACTTTGGGCATACAGGACTGCATTTAAAACTCCAATAGGCATGTCACCCTATCAGTTGGTATATGGCAAACCTTGCCATTTACCAGTGGAGTTAGAACACAAAGCTTTGTGGGCCACAAGGTTCTTAAATTTTGAGCTATCAGGAGCCCAAAAGAAGAGAATATTGCAGCTAAATGAGCTAGATGAGTTCAGAAGAACTGCTTATGAGAGTGCACAAATTTATAAAGAAAAGACAAAGCAGTGGCATGATAGCAGGATCAAACAAAAAGAGTTTGCACCTGGTCAGCAGGTATTACTGTACAATTCTAGATTGAAATTGTTTCCTGGAAAACTTAAATCTCGTTGGTCTGGTCCCTTTGTAGTGAAGAATGTATTTCCATATGGCACCATTGAAATCTCTCCCCTGAATGATGAGAGATCTTTTAAAGTAAATGGAAATCGGCTAAAAATTTACTTTGGGGAACCAGTGAATAGAGAGATAACTTCTGTCTCTTTGACTTCACCAGATTAAACATGGTTCCAGTCAGGCTCGTGACATTAAACAAGCGCTTACTGGAGGCAACCAGTAGATCTAATATACTTTAAAAAAAAAAAAAAAAGAAGTCCGCGCTGAGAGCGCGGGTACCGCGCCATCAGCGCGGAAGAAGCGGAAAAGGCAGTGGGTACCGCGTTGAGGGCGCGAGATCCGCGCCATCAGCGCGGGAATGCTAAAATTGACAGAAAGAACCGCGCTCTCAGCGCGAGGATGGCGCTGATATGCTCCCAGCATATATACTTTTATAGATCAAAAACAGCAGGAAATCAGATCTAAAACTGTATATAAAAGTGTATATGTGGTGAAATTATTGAATAAAATTGTCAGACACTCTCTCACTCAAATTCTTCATGTTTACAGGAGGAAAATAACAAATAAAGGAGTAAGGAGAAGAATCAGACAGAAGTCCCACGCTCCAAGCGTAGGAATCCACGCTTGAAGCGTGGGAGGAGACTTCAGAACAGTGAGTCCACGCTGCAAGCGTGGGACTCCACGCTTGGAGCGTGGAGAAAGCAAAAATGGCAGAAGCTCCACGCTTGGAGCGTGGATCCTGCGCTCCAAGCGTGGGATTGAGAGAGACAGCTGTCAGTTGCGAGGAAAGGAGGATTTTTCAAGTTATAAAAAGGGCATAAGGCAACCCTAGGAGACACATCTGATATTCTGAACAACTGAGGTCATTCGGAGGCGGAAGCTCTGGAGAGAGATCTCTTCTTCTACCTTTCTGTAGTTCTTTTAGTTTTTGTTTTCAATTGAATATTGGATTCTAGCCATGATAATGGTTGGCTAGAACCTCTTTTGCTGTAGTTAGGGTCACGAACCCTTGTGAACCCCTGATACAATGGATTGAGTTTTTTTGAATATATTTATCTTTTGAATTTCGTTCTATTCTGTTCGTATTGTTATTGTTATTATTAGATCCGATCAATCTAGTAAGTAATAATAAATCTGAGGATTAGGGCCAACAAGAGGGATCTGAGGTCTTTAATCCGGAAAGGGGATAGAACGACGGTATGAACATGATCTAGACATAGACATGATTCATATTGTAGATGTTTCAATTATCGATCGTTATGCTTGATCTCATATAGGGCACCTCAAGGAATTAGGGTTCTATATGAGATTAAAGGGTTAATTCCTCAAGGGATTGAGAATTAACTATTGATACTTTTATCTGATAATTATCTAAGTTCACGATTTATATATTAATACTTAACTTAATCCAGAGTAAAAGGAGGGGATCATTGGTGAGTGTTCCCTGCTACAGCGCTTTCTCATATATTTAAACCCTTATTTCAATTCTTATTCAAAAAGAACCAAAAACAAGTCTTTTAAATTTACAAACCAAATTTTCACACAATCCTGACATTCGTGTCAAAACCCTTTTGAAATATTTAATCTTAAAAGAAAGAGTTTTAATTGATTTAAACACACTCTCTGTGGATACGAACTGTGATTTATCACTGTATTACTTGCGCGATTCGGTACACTTGCCGAGATCGTAACAAGTTTTTGGCGCCGTTGCCGGGGAGTGTTTGTCTTAAATCAATTAATCTTGATTTTAAAGATTAAATTGTTTTTTTTTTTATTTTATTTTATTTTGTTTTTGTTTTGAATCTGTGCTACTAATCTTTTCTCTGAAGTTGTATGCAAAGCAGTGCTTTTCTAAGGAGAAGCGAACGAATTGCTCAAAAAGAGAAGGAGAGAAAAAGGGCACAGACAGCTCCCATTCCAGTAGCTGAAACCCTAGGGATGGCTGCTCCTAATCAGAATGCTGATCCTAGGATGAACACCATCCTCACGCCTGTCTTCAACAGGCCCAATGCTGGAATTGTTCCACCAGAACTTGGGAACAATCAATGGGAACTCAAGTCCAACATCATTCAGTTGGCCGAAAGAGAAAAGTATGGAGGAGAGGACAATGAAGATCCTCACAGATTCATTGACAGATTTTTACGAATCTGTGACTCTACAAAGCCTCCACATGTTTCTGATGATGCAATACGATTAAGACTTTTCCCTTTTTCTGTTAAGGGAAAAGCTCTTGATTGGATGGAGAGACAACCTGCAGATAGCATCATTTCTTGGGATAATTTATCTGAAAAATTCTTTGCAGAGTTCTTCCCCATGGAGAAATACAACAACATGGTGAATGATATCACCTCCTTTAAACAACAATTTGGAGAGACCATCTGCGCTTCTTGGAATAGATTCAAGGCCCTCATGAGAAAGGTTCCTCATTATAACCTATCTCAAGGGGACCAAGTGAGAATCTTCTTCAATGGTTGTCTACCAGAAACAAAATTGGTGATTAATACTGCAGCAGGCGGTTCTTTGGGTGACAAACTGGCTTCTGAGTCATATCATCTTATTGACAAGTTAGCTAAGAACGAGAATGAAACATCTATAAGGACCGGAAAAAGGGAAGCAGTGCCACTCAATGATAATAGTGCAATGCTGGCAGAACAGAAGTTGTTGTCCCAACAAATGTCCAATCTGAATGCGAAGTTTGAAAGGATGCAACTTTCCAAAGTGCAAGCAAGTGCAGTTATCCTTGATTGTGAGTATTGTCATGAAGATCATGATACCAATACTTGTCCTACATTGATGTCCTCAGATTCTACTCAGCAATTTCAGGTAAATGGTATCTGGTATGATCAGCGCCCTAATCAAAATTTCTCAAGAAATCAAAATAATGCTGCTGGTGGTAATAATTACCAGAGGAAAAATTATCAAGGTACTGGTTTAGATATGACATCAGACAATTATCTAAAACCACCACCTATTCCAAAAAAAGAGCCTTCTGACCTGGAGCGTTTAGTCGGATCATTAGCACAAAGTACTAACGCTTTAATGGAGGAAAGTAAGGCTAATCAAAGAAGTACCAACGCCTTCATTGAGGAAAGTAAGGCTAATCAAAGAAGTACCCACGCTTTCATTGAGGAGAGCAGAGCTGATTCCAGAAATACAAAAGCTTCAATCAAGAACCTGGAATATCAGATTGGTCGACTCACCCAACAATTATCTGATAGAGCTCCAGGTACCTTTCCTGGTAACACTACCACTAACCCCAAGGAAGATTGTTTGGTAGTTACAACTAGAAGTGGGAA